>CM039508.1:11642149-11847627 GCA_022432975.1 Begonia masoniana | reverse complement strand
CTACGAGAGAAACTAACTAACAACCATTTCCTTTGTATAATGGCTGCGAAGTAAATTGTTAGGGTAGCCCAACACAGAAAATAAATTCTCTAAGAGAATTTTTTCACTCCACAATATTCTTTACTAATCATAGACTCTTCCTACCCCTTTGTTGCCTTATGTATTCACCCAACAGCCCCTAAATGTCACCAAACGCAATTGAAATTACAAGTTTTAACCAATAAAAACACACTTAACAACAGTTACATATAATTGGAACTGTCAGAGAACTGTAGCCCTTTTAACCGGCCCTACAACACTATAATATCCGCCCAACACAGATTGACAGTGCTGTAGCGCTGTTATTCAGCACTACAGCGCTTGATAATAGGCCCCAAAGACAGAGGCTCAGCACACTAGCGCTGGTTCTTCCTCCTTGTCTTCATCTTCTGAAGGTTGTATTCACCTCCATCTTCTCCCAGCCCTTGAAATTTTCTTCTTCCGTAAGTTAACACCTACCAATACCCCCGGATAAAAAAGCACCTTGTTGTCAAGGTAAAATCTGAAAATTGATTTGAAATGTCATCAGTTATTCCCCTTGTGGCTTCAAATTCTAATATATCCTTCTATTTAATCAAAACTTCAATGTCTGAAGTTATCAATCGCACATCCAACATTCTTTCGGGTTCCACAATCATCTTCATCCCAGTTAATAACATTGGTGCAATCAGTTGCCTCTTGACAGTTGTTCCCAAGATCTTTCAAAACTTATTTAAGTCTCAAGGTTCACAACTTCATTCTTGATCGGTCCCTCTAGCCTCTAGCCTCTAGCCTCTGATATAGGAGTTTTTGAATATAGGAGCAGCTGAACTTGGTTTTCTTCCAAGAACTCTTCCATCTTCGGTGAGTAATATCCAAAAGAGAGAGAGCGAGTGTGATCTGATTTTCCCCCTTTGTGAGTGTAGTGAAAATCTTTGTTATTGTTCCCTTCTCTACCTCTTCCCCGAAGGTAGAACTTCCAGCAAGGGTGCACAAAACTCTCATCCACAACTAGTTGGAGTGCTCCTTTTCAAAGAGAGTCAAGGACCTGAAAGGTGCACATTTATCACCTTCCGAACCAGCAAGCTTCCTTCTACCATAGCTCTTCAGTCCCATTGAATTAACCTCTGAAATTTGAAGGTGTTCCAGAGTAAATTCGTGTTAAAATTTCAGCTTCATTGGAGTTATATATCAAAAGTTGTATTTCAGCTTCATTGAAGTTATAGCAAGTTGGACCCTTCTCGACCAAGAAATTGTGCAACCCAGGTGTGGGTTTTAATGCTTCCTATTGTTTACTAAAGTTGAAGCATATCAACTACACCCTTGCATACTCTTCGTCCTTGCACTGAAACTCCTGCACTCATCTTCACTCCATAGTTTGTTGTAGACGACACTGGTAATTCCAAATTTCAACTAACTTGATCGATATAAAATTATGAATAGCTCAACAATCGATTAACACAACTACATTACAAGATTAAATTTCACCTTTAATTTTAATAGTTTCGTTAGTACTTAACCCCACAACCGCATTCAGTCACAACTCGATTTTCTTTATCACTTGTAGTGGTATAGTTTCTTCGGTCCTAACCACATTATCTTCTTTCTTTTGTTCTTCATCATAAACAAACACCACCTTCAACTCTTTCTTGCATTGATGACCCACGGTATATAGTTCATCGCAGCGAAAATAAATCAATTTTCTATTTATTATCTAAGCAAATAACAATTGCTTTTTAAAATTTTGCCAATCCACGAATCCATCATGATTTTCACCATTAAACACCGACATCTCTATGTGCCTTCCTTATGTCCAATCCCCAATCATTGAATTGACAACTATTATTTGCTTAGATAATAATATTAGCATAGAGTTTCTCTCCTATTTATTACCCTTCTGAAAATAAGTAGGGAACTCCATATAATTTTAGGCATGAGAAAAAGTATAACCTTAAGAACAATCTACCACATAAAGACTGTCGCTCATAGAAAACATTTCACTATCAAGTAAAAATACCTGACCAAGTATAACCACTGTGTCTGTGTTTTTCAAATTGGGATTTAGGTTTTGACAATCTGGATGTCCATTATACCACCAAACAAATTCTCTAGCTGAGTAAATCCCTGTCATAACCTAAAAAAATTTACAATGCCATAAGTAACACAAAATATCTCTATAATGGAAAAGCACTGTACCAACTCCTTATTTATACTAAATTTATCAAAACAAGCAAATTGACTAATATAAATAAATAAATATAGGACACTAAAGTAGTTTACTAAGCATACTTCTCCAGGAATTCCCAGAACTCTGTCACTTTCCGCCCCATAGGCCAGTACTACCTGCTCAAATGTCAAGAAAGATGTTAGACCATTTGAATGACAAAGATGAAATAATGATAATGAGATCAGCTGAAAATTGTCACATCGGGACATAGTATCTCACCACATGATACAGCTCATGGAGCTCCAACAAAGAAACAGAGGATCCAAGAGTGATATTTCCAAAGAATGAACACCTCTCATTTTGCAAAACTCGTGAAAACTGATTAGCAACTATCTGAAATTTTCTCGCATATTAAGCACAATTAATGAATCGAAAGTTGAAAATGAAAGGACTAAATAGCTTTGAACAAACAAAAGGATGTAAAATTTTGTAGATAGAATAAACTAACTGCAATCTGTTCTACATGATAATTGTCCCAGAGAGATAAGGTGTCATGATAAACTATAATTTACAAACTCAAATACTTTTCCTTAGTGAACTCTAAAATTAATACTTCATGGATCAAGGAGAAACATAGGCAAGTTTTTTGTTTGTTTAGAATCATAGAAAACAAGATAGGAAGACAAATGTGTTAGAGTTCGGCACGACCCTAATTCTATTTGAGTTGAGCCCGCACTGTAGATCTTATTCAGGGTTTTGTTTCTTTTTAAATTCATATAAATTAAAGTCGCAAAACGCACAATTGTATTTCAATTTTCATACTAATATTATCCTCTGATGGTTGTTTTGTAAATGTCGTCCCACATTCATATGTTCTTCTTTTGGTTATCACTAGATTTATAATAATTGGTATCAAAGTCTGGTTGAGAAAGAAATTATAGAATTCAAGTTCGAAATTTGTTAAAACGTCAATTCTCTCCACTCTATCTGCATCGAACAATGTTTTTTGGAAAATGAAAAAGGAAAAAAAAAAAAGAAAATTGTTTCCCCGGCCAGTTCTCCTTTTGTGAAGACTAAACCTTCTCTGCCACACATGAAGGGCTGCCGCAAATCGTAGCAAATGGTGATTTTATGCATAATTTTGTTTCCAAAGTTTTGATTTTTTAACGTCGATTTCAAATTCGTAGTTTGGTCTAGCACTGAAGAGTTTCGTTGGAAAAGTTATGATTTTCCCAGATTATCTTAAAGTTTTATGATTAGTTTAGGTTAAAAATTCAAATTTGTTCGAATTTTGGTTAAAAATCCAAACTTTAATCGTTTGAGATTATTTGAGGAGGTTTTTGAATTTTTGAGTGGATTTTATTTTTAAGCTGAGTTGCTAACACAATAATATCTAAATTTTTTGGGATATCTTTTGAGATCTTGAGATATCTGTGATTTTGATCTTCAATTTTTGGGTGCAAATATTTTAATGAAGCTAATTGTTTTGAGATCAAATACCTTATTGAAAGCTGTGTGATTTTTTGGCGATGAGATCTTTGAAGTAGATATTCCACTTTCGAATTGAGACTCAAATCGTTACGGGAGGATAACAATAGTGGAATTGTAAAAGGTTTTGAATGAAAAATTTGATATGACAAGTCAAGTCGCGAGATATGCTGGCACATTTGGATAATACTTTGTGAGATTAGAAAATTTCATCATCGTGCTTTAAGTGTTTTCCAACTTGGTTAGCATTAGTTGTTGAATTTACGCGTAAAAACTTTTATAGTTTGATAATCTGTAATTTTCTTTGAGACGAACAGGTGGGCCAACATTGTAGATCTTTTTGAAGGGTTTGTGTAAGAGGAGGAAGATTAGTTGAAGTTTTGAAGATTTGGTCATTGCATCAAAATTTGTTTTGAGGTAAAGATTGTCAGAGTTCAGTGTTCTAGATGCATTTTGGATCAGACTGGCGATTTCGAATAACGAATGTCTATTATGAAATTCATGTTAAGATGAAGATTATTAGAATTCAGTGTAACTCAAATTTTATTTGGGTTAGGCAGATGAGCTCGCATTGTAGATCTCATTTAGAGTTTTGTCTCTCTATAAATTCGTATAAGTTAGAGTCGCAAAACTCGGAATTGTATTTCGATCTTCATAATGATATTATCCTCTCTAAGTGGTTTTTTCTCGTAAAGGCTTTTCCAAGTTTGATAACCCACATTCGTATGTTTTTTTTTTTTTTGTAATCGTTCAATTCGAATCCCAACAAGTTGAAATGTGGAAGAGAGAAAAAAAAAACATTAACATCACACCATAGGAAATAAAAAAATCACTCATGCCCTTAGGCATCACACCAAAATTTTGTTTCCATGCACAAACTCAAACTAATTCCAAATTATCAAAAAATCTCTTCACGTGAATGTCTTCATACATATTACATTGTTGCACTTGAACAAAAGTCACGATTAAAACTAATTTAGAAAAATTCTTAGACATCCATTTTGGACATACTAGCAACAAGTAGTAGTCAGTTAAACTGTACGATGGACATTTAGCATTCTATAAGAATAAAGATACCAGTAACAAGCATAATGAACTCTTGCAAGTGACTTCTTCTCTCATCAGATCAAAAGCAGCTCTCTTCATTTGAATATATCAGAATCAAATCAATTAAAAAAAAAAGATCTACCAGCTCTATAACATTTATGAACTCTACCAGAAAAAACAATTGTCAAGTCGGGTTATCTACCTTGTTTCAGGATGATCAGGGTGCAACAACACATATCGAACTAAACCAAAAGGTGTAGGCAAACGATCAATAATGTCTACTTGCGCTTCTTGATGAGTTTTAAGCATCTAATTATATAATCCGACAAAGAAAACCAGATTCAAAAAAGTAGCACATTATGTTATATGCTCTTTAGTATTCCTTAAAGTGATGCAGCAAGTTTGCACGAATGACAACATGAACATATGGACCTACCTTCTCAGCTGTGTAAAATCCAGCAGGTCCACTTCCAACAATACAAATTCGAGGGCAATGAGACGCAAGAGTGGAAAAGCTTGTTGATAAAAATGTCCTTGCTCGACATATTGCCATTTTCAAGCCAAAAATAGAGCTTCAGAAGACAAAGAACCAAAAAGGGTTTAGATAAACTATAATTTGAAATCAAACTAAACCATAAAACAGTGCAACACAAGATTGAATTGAATGAACAACAGTGACAATCAAGATTCTGCAGGCAAATGGAGCATGGTAACAGTTAACTGGAAAAGGTGGCAATGGGCAACAGCTGGACAAAAATCAGTCAGATTCATGCCGAAACTTCAAATTAAGTTACTCTAATTCTGGTTTTTTTTTATGATTTTATTTCTTGTTTCAGCTTGCATGTTAAATTCATCAAATTATTGTAATTGAATACCTAAGAAATACTACCATAATTCCTACGAAATTCCTAAAAGCACATATCTGCTCCACTTGCAATAATGAGAAACTTTAAAAAAAAAAAATCAAAAATAAAATCTGGAAACATCTCACTGATCAAATTGAATTCAAATATTAGATTACATAAGATTATGCAAACCTTTAAATATTCCCTAAATCAAACTGAACATACAAAATTAACGAGATTGGATCTGATTGTTCCTAGAAATAATACACCCTCTTCTATAATGTCAATTGCTTCAAAGAAGAGAAACCATAAATTCCTTTGTTTCCTGATACTAAAACAGAGTAATTCGAGAAGAAAACAACAAGCTTTAGGCTCTTACCCCCGCCCTGGAATCAAAAAAGAATCTTTAAAGCTCCCCCTCCTCACCAATCTTCACGCCCTTGTTACTCGCGATAATCCTCTTCCCATGTATTCTCCCAGCCTCAGAAAACAGAGAAAAATAAAAAGAAATAAATGGACAGTATGCTGGAGAAATTCGCTGACGGAGAGACAGTATGCTGGAGAGAAGAAATTAGGGAAAAATCGAGAGGCCAAGTTGGAGACAGTTCGCGGGAGAAAGGGTTTTTCGTGGGGAGAGGGTTTTTCGTGGGGAGAGAGGGTCTTTTCGTCAATCTCTAATCAAGCCAGGTTGGTTTTGACAGGGGTGGGCACGGTCCGGTCCGGTCCGGTCCGGTCCGGTCCGGTCCCCGCTTGGAACCGGACCGAACCGGTCATTTCGGGATTTTTATTCTTAGGACCGGAACCGGTTCCTCCCGAATGATTTTTTAATTTTTTATTTTTTAATTTTTAATTTTTAATTTTTTTTTGGGAAAAGTACCATTTAGACTCCAACGTATGGAGTCAGTGACCATTTGGTACCTAACGTATGTTTTGTGCCCAATCAAACCCTAACGTATGAAACGTTTGCAATTCAAACCCTACCGTTAAAAAATCCGTTAAAATTAGCACGTGGCACGCACGTGCAATGATTAATGCCCAAATTACCCTTATGTTAAATTAGTCAAAATTGAAAATGTCAAAAGGTAAAAAATTGGCCGAAGCCCTAACTCTTTTTTCGTCGCCTGTTTCCATTCTCTCCAGCATCGCACCTCGCACCGACAGTCGCTCTTCGCTCTCGCTCTCATCGCACGTCACTCGGCTCGCTCGCATCGCTCGGCTCGCATCACACAGCACAGTCGCTCAGCTCGCATCGCACAGCACAGTCGCTCGGCTCGCTCGCATCGCACAGTCGCTCGGATCGTCTTCTGATTATTGATCGGCTTCTGTTTCTAAAGGTTTCTGTTTCTGATCGAATTCTGATATTTTGTTTCTTTGATTTCGAAGGACTCTCTGCTATTGATCGTCTTCTTATTATTGATCGGCTTCTGTTTCTAAAGGTTTGTGTTTCTGATCGAATTCTGATATTTTGTTTCTTTGATTTCGAAGAACTCTCTGTTATTGATCGTCTTCTGATTATTGATCTGCTTCTTTTTCTGATGGAATTGTGGCGAGTGAACTCATTGTTTTATTATTCTTCCAGAATTGTGAACTCTCTGTTTATTTAGTAGAACCATACAAAAGCAAATTACCGGGCCATGGTTATTATTCTTCCAGAATTGTGAACTCTCTGTTTATTTAGTAAAACCATACAAAAGCAAATTACCATACAAAAGCAAATTCCAGAATTGTGAATTGTGGGGAGTGCACGTGCGATGATTAATGCTCTCTGTTGATATTGCTGCTTGTTGATATTACACTCTCTGTTCGGTTTTGTTGACTTGTTATATGTTTTCTATAATGCAGGTAAAAGATATGGATGAATTTTTTATGTACTGATTTCAAGGTTAGAATAGAGAGACTGATTTCAAGGTTGCATAGCACCTTTTATCTTAATTTCTTATGTACTGTAAGCTGAGTTACTCTTAATGTTCTTGCAGGACGTCAATGATCTGCTGAGTTTCATTCACTGCTTACAAATTTCGGAAAGTATATGAATACAAATTTCCAGAACTACCGATGTTTTGTTTCTAAATCTAGTTTCATGAAATGTGCCAAGCATAACTATCAACAAGTAACTGAAGAGGGGACTAGATTTGTTGATAATCTTTAGTTGCTTCATGTAAATATTTGTTGATAACCTGCAATGTTGATGTGTTTGATAACCTTCTTCTCTTATGTTCTCTTCTTTTTTATCATTTTCTCGTGTATTTTCCTTTGTATAATCTAATATTTTGAATTCGGTCTTTTTCCATATCAACTTTTTTAAAAAAATTTGCATCATGTTGAGGAGATCAAAAGAAAACAAAAAAATTGATCACCTATTCTGTTAAAAAAAAAGGGTTCCTAGACTAGATTTGTTGATAAATGGCTACTGTCACTCTAGAGCAATGTATGGTAGCAGTGGGGCATCAAAAATGGTTGACCAAATTATTGGGTTATGACTTTGAAGTGCAGTACAAGGCAGGAAGTGAGAAAAGAGCAGCCGATGCATTGTCCCGCAAAGGAGAATACTCGGCACAGCTTACAGAGCTGTTGTGCGAGGGAATAATTGACACTTCACAGCTGGAAATAGAAGTGGAAAAAGATGAGGTATTGAAACAGATAAAAGGAGAGCTACAACAGTCAGGAGCTTCTAAACATGCCCATTTTATGGTTGTCTCATTGTTCAATTACTGAACTCTGAAAAGCCATACTGTAAGAGATGGGTTGAAGAAAAACAATGTTTTGGGTCGACTGGCCAAATACATCAATACAGTCTAGAAATAAACAACAAATTCTACAAAAAAGTGCAACTAAAACATTTTGCAACTAAAATGTTCGTTTTTTGTTTCACTCAAAAAAAAGTTTGACAATCCACATTTTGCATTTTACATTTTGTAGCCTACAAAAAGCGCAACTAAAATGGTTGTGACAATCCACAAAGACTTATATAATAATAGCTTTGTACGCAACTTTTCGTTCTTTGCTTCCGCTTCCTTAAGTCGTGACTGTAATAGATTCAGTACCTTCTTCTTTCTCTCCTTCGTTGGTGGATCGTACCATGTGAAAAAATCACATCCTCTTGTGCCTCGCTATGAGAAAATGAATAATGTAAGCGCATTCGACCTAAAGTAAAGTAGATAATTCACCCTATTTCATTGTATTTACCTCATATTTTTGACATGCAAGAAACCTTCGTCGTGGATTGTCTCGTGTCCATGATGTGCGCATAGCAGCTCTTTCATGACAAAAACAAACAATGGGAGATACTCCTTCACGAACAATTGTCATTGAAGAGTTAATATATGAAGAAGTAAATATCAATTCAACGTACTTTTCATAATTGGGAAGGTGCTGTTGATTTTCAGGGTGCTTTTTTTTTGGAACTTAATGTTATCATGTAGACCATTTAATTGGAAATGAGAGAGAAAAATTAGCCAATTCTGCAATGAAAAAACGAACGAAAAACAATAACATGACATTAACAAGTGCAATTAGCCTGTTCTATATGCAAATTAATGGGTTGGCCTAATTAAGTCCCAAAAATTAAAAACAAAATCTCACCCAAAAGAAATCAACATTATGGTTCTCGGCTATGCAAAAATATCCAATACATAGCTTAATATTTCCAATAAAAGTGACACTAGAAATTCAGCCAACAACTCGACAAACAACTAAAACAATGAACCAAAATATCAACTACAAACAGAATATTAATCCTAAAGAAAGAAACAGAAAACAGAAGAAATTAAACAGAAAATTAGCAACATGCTTCGGCTATAAAACAGCAACTTAGTTGCATTAGGATTGACATGATTCTCGGCTAATAATATGCTAATAACAAGCAGAACAATATAACCAAGATGAAACAAGTTTATCCCAATAAAAGCAGCCAAGATAATATCCAAATGATGCAGCAATAAAAGACAGCTTGATTGACTATCAGAACAGCAACAAAACCAGTAAACTCTATCGGCTAGAAACAGAAAAACAGAAATGAAAAAAAGAAACTTAACAACAGCAGCAACAGATGATATTTATGCTTTTAAGGACATACCAACCTGCTGTAAAATAAACCAAAACACAGTTAGAAAATATTCAATTTCATAAGTCTGCTCAAAAGGCCATCACACATTTATTGAAGTAGATAATCAGCAACTTAGTAAATGTTTGTACTGGAAACTTTTACTCCAATTTCTCAAACAGAATAGATTACTAACAGTAAAGAAAATTGTTACAAGCAAAACTCGAAAATTTTCCTCCAACCAGCCAAGTAAAAAGACTTGCCGATCTGCAATAAGCCAACACAGGGTGATTTTCACCTTAAAAATCACCGTGTTGTAGTTGAAGAACTGCAATTTAAAATCAAGTAAAATCAAGTAAAACATACATGAAGTTGAAGAACTGCCATTATCCATCTTGCGAGCAGGCGAGCTGTGCGATGCGAGCGAGCCGAGCGACTGTGCTGTGCGATGCGAGCCGAGCGACTGTGTTGTGCGATGCGAGCGAGCCGAGCGACTGTGCTGTGCAATGAGAGCGAGAGCGAAGAGAGACTGTCGGTGCGAGGTGCGATGCCGGAGAGAATGGAAACAGGCGACGAGAAAAGAGTCAGGGCTTCGGCCAATTTTTTACCTTTTGACATTTTCAATTTTGACTAATTTAACATAAGGGTAATTTGGGCATTAATCATTGCATGTGCGTGGCACGTGCTAATTTTAACGGGTTTTTTAACGGTAGGGTTTGAATTATAAACGTTTCATATGTTAGGGTTTGATTGGGCACAAAACATACGTTAAGTACCAAATGGTCACTGACCCCATACGTTGGAGTCTAAATGGTACTTTTCCCAATAAAATATTAAAAATATTATAGCCTAATTTTAGAAAAGATTCGAGTCAAAGTCAATGGTTAACCCAACTTTGCCAAACTCACATAAATCATAATTCTGGCATCTCGTTGGTTTTCACTGTACAACCCTCTTAGAGCACCTTCAATGGAAGTGCTATCTTGGTTGCTTGTCAGAATTGTTCGGACAAATAACAACAACGATAGTTGCTATCTTCGTTGGAGAGCAACGATCGTTGCTCAATGGTTGCTTTAAGCAACCTTTGAGTCATTCTGACTAAGAGTGTGAAATAATTTTTTAAATATAAACTATAATATTTACTTAATTTAATGATATTATGATTATATATACGTAAGAAAAATTAATGATATTGTGATGACCCGAATGTGCAAGTATGTGTATGATGGCTGCACGAACCGGAACCCGGATGGCGGTACGTCCGCGCGGGCGAACCGGAAGGTGACAAGTCGTAAAAAGGGGGGTCGTCACAATCCCACATCGCTTGGGGAAGTATGTGGAAATGAAACATATGTAAAGAGACCCTCCTAACATAGTAAGACACGTTTTGGAGCACAATTGGCAACGAATTCCATAAGAACTCTGAAGTTAAAAGTGTTTCGACGAGAGCAATCCCAGGTTGGGTGACCTTCCGGGAAGTTCTCGCCAAACAAAGCCGTGATGGGAAGCCCAATCCCCAGAGTGGACAATATCTTGCTGAGATAAGGGATCGTTACATCATGAGTTGAATTGACTCTTCGTGCGATTGCCCGAGTTTCAGCCGCAGTCGCGCCTTTCCTCTGCCGATTTCGTTTCCATTCAGCCATTTATTTTGCAAGTACTTCACATACATCAATATACTCCCAAAATATCCCGAAAATACCTAGGGATTCAAACTCCTTTGCTTGAATCCGATTCCAAACCTAAGCTTAATATTTGAATATAAAAATAGAAGTAAAAAACTTATAATCTTCCAAAACTCCTTCACAAATGTTGTTGCTAGACGTCTAGAGAATACGATTTCTAGCTTGGAAGTCGACGGTTCTCACAACCGGATTTCAATCTCTCTCCGTCTCCTCTCTTTTTGTGCAGATGTGAGAAACAAAAGGGGTATGGTTTCCTATCCATTTTTATTTAATAAAATATAAATTAATAGATTTTATATATTAAACAAACTCCTAAATTTCCACTTCATCAAAATCCGAACATTGTAAAAAATTTCAGCTCGAGGTAAAAAATTTCAACTCGAGGTAAATCCAAATTACCCAACTTGAATTTTTTTATTCAACCACGGTAATTTCCCAAATTACCACTTTTAACCATTCGACCTAAAAGTCTTTTGTGGTCGCTAACCAAAAGAACAAGTCAACCCATGACCCATTGACCATTAATAACGCGACAAATTTATTCGGGAATTTCATAATACTATAAAAATAATGGTTTTTATAGTGACAGTCCGCCATGTGAAGGCTAGGACTGTCACGACCCATAATTTCCCATGACACTATTCTTAAAATCCCATAAAATTTAAACTTTCATTTTTCGTTTCCTTTATTCACAATGTACTAGGGTAATTAAACCCAAACAGTGGAAGACTATTCATGTGTGAAAATTTCCTCTTGGGTTCTATCACTTAATTTCTCTCGGAATAAATAATCACTTAGTTCTTCTCAGGTTTCATCAATTTAAGCAGTGGAGGAGGATGTTTCTCTCTATCGGGTTTGGACGACGGAAACAGAAGGAAATACCTCTCGGGTTTCATCAATTTAAACAGCGGAGGAGGATATTTCTCTCTATCGGGTTTGGACGACGGAAACAGAAGGAAATACCTCTTGGGTTTCATCAATTTAAACAGCAGAGGAGGATATTTCTCTCTATCGGGTTTGGATGACAAAAACTTTAGGAGGCATGGACGACAAAAACAGTAGTCAGTGTGGACGACTGAAAACTGTAGGTAGTGTGGACGACTGAAAATTGTAGGCAGCGTGGACGACTGAGTTTCTCTGTCAGAATACTTAATTAAACTTTATCGTCCACATTCGTCCACGTGACTTATTTGTCCACGAGACTTATTCGTCCACGTGACTTACTCGTCTACAGGCTACTTAAACCCTATTCGTCCACGGGCCACGTGACTTTATCGTCCACAGTCCACGTGACTACTTGCTTTGGACGACAACTTTGGACGATGACTTTCTTCTGCCAAAATACTTAACTGGACTTTATCATCCATGGACTTTGGACGATGACTTTCTTCTGCCAAAATACTTAACTAGACTTTATCGTCCACAGACTTTGAACGATGACTTTCTTACAGAAACACTTAACCGAAAACATATAAGATCTCGACTCTAAACCATGCATTACCCGATCGATCGTCCCTTCCTGAGATCGATCGGCTAGCTCTCTGGATTTTGTCCAGAGAGCTGCCTTCATATTCTTTCCCCTGTACCTATACATCATTCACTCAAAACTTCCAAAAACATTTAAAACATCAATATCAATTGTCATTTCATCAACGTTAGTATTTACACTATCCAGACACCAAGCATCCTAAAATGGGTTTCTATGCAATTCATTTCATATCATCACCCATCAGCCCATTTTAACCCATAACCCTCAAAATACATAATCTATGCTCCCACGGGTCAAATTCGCACTGACTGCACAGCGCACTCCCATGGCATTCTTCTTCAATCAACTCATTCCTCGGGTGGAAGAACTACATTCTCACCTTGCTCAAGATTACCTACACCATAAAAACATTCTATGAGCTAAAAGGCTCAGTAAGCTTCGTAAATGAGACATGCATGCTGTGCTTATGCAATTCATAAAAATCATACTGTTCTTTCATACATTTATTTCTTTCATATACTTTCATTACATATAGGAGGGGTAGACAACCTCTGCCCCACTTAAAGCAGACAACCTTTGTTCCACTTCAAGCAAGGAATGCCAACTTCTAACCCCCGTTGACAACCTTTGCCCCACTTGAAACAGACAACCTTTGTTCTGTCCCAAGCGAGGAATGCCAACCTCGAGTAGACAACCTCTGTCCCACCTGAAGAAGACAACCTTTGTTCCCTTCAAGCGGGGAATGCCAAACTCGAGCCCCCGTTGACAACCTTTGCCCCGCTTGAAACAGACAACCTTTGTTCTGTTCCAAGCAGGGAATGTCAACCTCTAGCCCCATAGTACCGTTTACATACATGACTTTAGTTCGTTCTTCCTTACATGAAAACGTATGCATAAATCTTTTTTCCATGTTTTTTCATTTTTAAACATGATGCATGATCGTGAACGGTGCATTAAACATAAAACAATCATAAAGCAGTAATTTAAACCTAAGAAAACATTTTAACATAACAAATACCTTAACCTACCCATCTGATCTACTCCTAGACCATAAACTCACCAAATCCTCTATCAATGACAATCTTTATGGTGTAGGCCAATCGGCCAAGCAAGTCACGAATACTTACCTGATGTTCTTAGCAAACCGAGTGTTGTCCGTGTGCTTTGTTTACCTAAGCCAATTTACAACACTTGACATTAAAACCCGAGCTAAATCAATCAAACTCTGAACTAAACAAAACCCCATTAATTCTACTTAACTATTCTCCATAACCATAAATATCTTCATTTCAACTATATCTACTGTGAACCTAACCATTTTTAACGCACCCGACCAAACCTCAACCAAACCCTAGCTGTTTAAATCCGTGACAACCGGCAACTTACATCTGAGAACTATAGAACCTTACCTAGGATCGTGTTTTTGGGAAGAACACGCGAAGGGTCGACGGAGCTTGGAGGAGGAATCGACATCGGCTTTAGGCACTCGTCGACTGGGAGCCAAAATCGCCAGAGAGCTCAGGAGGATGATTTTGAAGATGCAAGTCGTTAAGTGTTGAAGAGAGACAGTGATTTTAGGTTTTTAATAGAATTTAACCTATCCAATGACAGTTTTGCCCCTTAGTAAATTTTCTATTAATCTTGCTTTGATTTCGTTAATTGATCCACCGATCCGTTTCTCAAAATTTCCTTATCTCACCAATAATTCCGATTTATTTCTAGGGCTTTAATAAAACTTCCCGTTCGTAAAACGGGCTTAATTTACTATTATTACAAAAAAAATATATTTATATTACTAAGATCCAAAACCCGTAAAGTCGGGTGTTACAAGGACGCCTTAATGTGGGGTTCAGCTCATACCAGTGGAGTGCACAATCCCACGTCGCTTGAGAGAGTGAAAAATGCATGATTTATAAGTAGAGTTCTCCTTTATACTTAGTATAATGCATTTTGGGTTAATCCTAAGAAAAAATTTGTGCAGGCTCCGGCCCAAAGCAAAAAATATTGTACTGAGAGCACCATGAGATGTTACATTTGTAGATCCAGTTGAAGGATGCATTTAATCTTATGTTTAGTATTGCATCGTTTTAACTTATTTTGATACGTGTTCTCATATAAAATAACGAGTCATGTTTATGACTCATCTATTTTTATATTATATGTATGATTTTCACTATATGTATTTTTATTTGAGCATCAACATTATTCTATAAATCAACTTGATACGTGTTCTCATATAAAATAACGAGTCATGTTTATGACTCATCTCATGGGGGGGGGGGGGGGGGGGGGGGGGGTCCTTTTTTGCTAAGCACATTCGATTGTTAGATGATGTGTTTGTTTGTGATCTAAAGTAATAGAACATTGTACATATTGTTGTCTCTGGGCACAAAATCTTAAACTTGATCATGGTCATTCTTGGATGTGATTGCAGAATATCGTTGTTGTTATTGTATATGCTTATATCATGATGTTCTTATTTAATGTATGTATTACAATATAGTAGAATGTTTTGAAAATTGTCTCACTAAATGTTTTCTACTAAGCTATGTTTGACATGCTCATTCATTTTTCTTAACTTAAATGTTGAGTGTAAAACTTTATTCTTGCTGAGTGTAGTTGACTCACTCAAACGACTCTTTCTATCAAATTTTAGTCAGAGAGATCTTTAACAGCCGATGTAGGAATAACCTCGAATTTTATTTTCTTAACTTTATATACGTTTCGAGAGTTTTTCATGTCAGACTTTTACTTTATTTCATTTTCTCACAGTTACTATATTTTTATTATCATACTATCTGGATGTCACCTTTAGACTTATGGGTTAGCTCAGTTTAATTGTGCTTTGACCTTTAATTTTATTTAATAATTTCGTTGCTACATGAGATAATTAAAGTTCAGAGTTAGACGACTTGGTCCTCTTGTGGGTCGGGACGAAATGAATCAATAATCTTATTATTTATAAGATTAGCACGCAAAAATAGGTCAATTATATACTTACTCCGAGAAAAAAGATAACCCTTTAGTGAAGAAGCAACTTCAATTATAAGAAAGTAAAGTAGAGAACCTATATCTTTCAATTAAAAAAATAATGAGCCCACTCTTATTACAATGTAACAAACTCGTCAACGTCATGAACAATAATAATAATGCTATCACAGAAAAAATAATATGACTAGCAAATATAAGGTTCACAAACAAAGTCGAGTCATGAAGACAAATATAAAAACCAGGTGAATTTTATCACAGTGGACGCCATGCAATAGTGCCTAATGGAGACTAGCTTTTCTAATATTGCGAACTTCTTCAAGCTAATGAGAAACACAAGGAGGAAACATCATGTAGATTTTTTCTTGAAGATCTCCATTTAAGAATATTTATCTGCTTCTTTTTAGTCTTACATGATTTAAAAGAAAACAGTATTTTCTGAAAAAACAACTTCAGCAGAAAAGGATCAATGTTTTGTCATACGCTTAATCAATATCTATTTTCTGCTGATGTTGTTTTTTCAGAAAATACTGTTTTCTTCCCCATATCTTCTAGTGATGCAAGTGAGGGGGAGGATGATGATGTGTTAGTGTTCCTACAATTTTTCCTCCAAATCCAATTCCTCCCATTCTCTACTCCCTACACCAAGGACCTCCTGATACATGTCTTGCACCAGTAGCTTCGCCTCCAGTTCTAGTCTTAGATAATCCCGGTCTTCCAGTTGCTCTTCTAAAAGGTAAACAAAAATGTACTTACCTTATTTCTTCATTTGTGTCTTATGATCGTCTCTCATCTTTTGTTCTATGTCTTATCTCTTTTCTATTTCTAAAAGTGTAATGAAGTTTTATCTCAACTTGCTTGACGTAATGCATTGATAGAGAAGATAAATACGTTATATGAGAATAATACTTGGGACCATTAACATTTACAAATTCATCATTTAACTATTTTTTTATAAACAAAACTTTCATCTTTATGTAGTCATTCATTTAGACATAATTTTCAATTTATCTATTAAATTCAACATGTCTATACTATGTTTTCCCTTTAGTTGGTGTTTTAACTTGATTTTTAATCTCTCTAATGACTTATATTTTGATTTTAAAATTTGAAAATCTTCTCTTCAATGATTTTGAACTCTATCAACAGATTGATAAAGTTTGAAGTTGCTGAAGAGGTTAGAAATTGACGGGAAAGTGTTCGTCACAACGGAAGTTCGTATCAAAAATCTTTTCCAATTAACCAAGTATAAGAATAATTAAACAACTAACAATAATATCACATCCACAATGCAAGACACATTTTAGCGTGGAAAACCTCTCAAGACGAGAGTAAAAACCACGGGACCCGTATAGGCCGCTTAACAATCCACTATAATCAATATGGATACAATCAAGGTTCTCTCTAGATCATCATTCTAGAGGCATACAACACTTTCATCAAGATAATGTAACAATCTTGGCAATCAACAAGGCACAAGAACACCAAATAAGAGAAAAATGAAAATGGTTACCCAAAAACTGCAGTTCTGTTTTTCTCTGTTGGACAAACTTAAAAGCCTTTAAAAACCGATCTTCACCATTCAGAATGTAGCCCTAGATATCACAAACAAGCTATCAAAATTTCAAGTCGATCTAACGGTGCAAACTTCAGCAAACTAGATTCTTCTCCAGCTGCTACAATAAAATCCGAAAATGGAAATAGTTTTCTCTCTTCTATCTTCTCTCTTGTGATGTAAATTAATCCACACACAAACCCTAGATGTCACTAGAGGTTCTAAACATGTCATTCAAGACATGGGCCTAAAATCAAGGCCACAACAAATTGGGCCCTTCCAACTAGGAGGAAAAAAACCCAACAAACTCCCCCGACCGACTAGTTGGAGGGCGTTGTCAACCCGGCTGTCACCACCCTAGTACTGTACCCAATTTCCCTTTACTATCATTTTTTTTTTTTTACACTTTTAACTTTAACTGTACTTAAGGTGAAATCTCAATCGAAATTGAAATCAAAGTTCATTTAGTAAATCGTTTAAAACAAATACTAATACAATTAAAACTTAAAACAATTAAATCAATTAAAACTATTAACTAATTAAAGTAAAACTTAAAATAAAAGAAACTATCATGCTATGGCGATCAGTCGCCCAAAAAAAAGGGGCGACTGATCGCCCTTCGGCGATTGCAACAGGCGACCAGTCACCTGTTGCAAATCGCCTGTGGCGACTGATCGCCACAGTTTGTGGCGATCAGTCGCCACGCTCTCTGGATTTCTCCAGAGAGCGGCGACCAGCAATCGCCACAGTTTGTGGCGATCAGTTGCCATGCTCTCTGGATTTCTCCAGAGAGCGGCGACCAGCAATCGCCTCTCCAGCGATTTCCAGGCAGGGAGAGGCGATTGATCACCTCCAAGAGGCGATCAATCGCCATGCTCTCTGGAATTTCTCCAGAGAGCACAGCCTTCTCCTCCCCCCTTTCTTTCTTCCTTCGTTTCCTCACACCCTGCATTTCACATTCACAACACAAAACACACAACAACCTCATCTCCCTTCTCACTCCTCCTTCACACCATCTTTACCTACAAATTACAATATACACTTCCAACATGAGATTTATCCATACATTCAAAACCGACACAATTCACTTTTTAAATATAATCAAATTTCATGAAAACGAACTGCGTGGTTCCGTTTAAAAGTTTAACATTTCTTCCTGTTTGAAAAATGTCAAAAGCACTACAAAATGCAATATATTATCTATTCAGTCACCAAACATCCTAAAATGTATCAAATTCTACGATGAATCTATCTAATTCACCATTAACCCAAACATCCCCAAAAACTCTCAAAAATTTTCTAACCATGAGTCAACCAGCCTGGCCAAAACACGCCCCGCCGCCACGAGCTCCGCCCATCGACCAACTACGCTTGATCATCATAAGGAGGTTCCTCACCTTCGTTCTCGTTACCTACATCATACGATAAATACATTAAGCCTAATGCTTAGTAAAGAGTGCACTAAATATAACTATTACATATATGCATGTCATTTATAAAACATGTTCATTTCGTTTTTGTCTTTCTATCATTAGCACATTGTCTACTATATAGACCTCGATCTTTCCCCGTGAGAACCAATACTTGCCCCGTGAGGATTGCCCCGTGAGGACCATACTTGCCCCGTGAGGACCATACTTGCCCCGTGAGGACCATACTTGCCCCGTGAGGACCATACTTGCCCCGTGAGGACCATACTTGCCCCGTGAGGACCATACTTGCCCCGTGAGGACCATACTTGCCCCGTGAGGACCATACTTGCCCCGTGAGGACCATACTTGCCCCGTGAGGACCATACTTGCCCCGTGAGGACCATACTTGCCCCGTGAGGACCATACTTGCCCCGTGAGGACCATACTTGCCCCGTGAGGACCATACTTGCCCCGTGAGGACCATACTTGCCCCGTGAGGACCATACTTGCCCCGTGAGGACCATACTTGCCCCGTGAGGACCATACTTGCCCCGTGAGGACCATACTTGCCCCGTGAGGACCATACTTGCCCCGTGAGGACCATACTTGCCCCGTGAGGACCATACTTGCCCCGTGAGGACCATACTTGCCCCGTGAGGACCATACTTGCCCCGTGAGGACCATACTTGCCCCGTGAGGACCATACTTGCCCCGTGAGGACCATACTTGCCCCGTGAGGACCATACTTGCCCCGTGAGGACCATACTTGCCCCGTGAGGACCATACTTGCCCCGTGAGGACCATACTTGCCCCGTGAGGACCATACTTGCCCCGTGAGGACCATACTTGCCCCGTGAGGACCATACTTGCCCCGTGAGGACCATACTTGCCCCGTGAGGACCATACTTGCCCCGTGAGGACCATACTTGCCCCGTGAGGACCATACTTGCCCCGTGAGGACCATACTTGCCCCGTGAGGACCATACTTGCCCCGTGAGGACCATACTTGCCCCGTGAGGACCATACTTGCCCCGTGAGGACCATACTTGCCCCGTGAGGACCATACTTGCCCCGTGAGGACCATACTTGCCCCGTGAGGACCATACTTGCCCCGTGAGGACCATACTTGCCCCGTGAGGACCATACTTGCCCCGTGAGGACCATACTTGCCCCGTGAGGACCATACTCGTTACGACATAGGGCCTTTAGGGGCCGGAAAACCTAACACTCACTTACCTGGCGTCCTAGATATGCCGAGCACCGTCCTTGCGCTTGGGGTTACCTAAGGCAGTTTCATTAAAACGTCATTAGTTTTAACCCTAAATCATAAAATCTAAAACTAAACGAAATCCCGAGCTAAGCCAATTCTTCCAAAACTTTACTTCACTTCGTTTGGGCATTTCGTCGAGCACATTGTGCTCGCATTTACTAAAACTCCATTAATTTTTTCTCCAACCACCTTCAACAACCAACATTAACTCTAATCAACTACAAACATCATAAATTTGTTAAACTCACTTAAATAACCATCATTATATCATCAATGAGTAATAAATTAACAACCCTATCGATTTCCAATGAAATCCCTAAATTTCTTTACAAACCCTAAACCAAAACCACTCCAAAAACGACAACTAACTTGACTAAAACATAGAGCTTACTTGGAGGGTTGATTTGTTGAAGAAACTTGAAGGACAAACGCCGGAATCGGAGGAGTCGATCGACGTGTAGGGAATCGGCGATGGAGGAGAGGGAAATCGCGAGGGAGAGGAAATCGTGAGGGAGGGAAGAAGTGAGGGAAAATAGAGAGTTTTCTTATTAAGTAATAATTTGATTTAACAAATTACCTAAATGCCCTTTTTATTATTTCCTTGCTTACGCCCTTTAATTAACCTATCAATTTAGTTTCTTCAAATTATTTTATTTCACCAAATATTCCTATTTATTCCTAGGGCTCCTACGAAACTTTCCGTTTGCCAATCGGACTTAATTTACTATTTCTACGAATTAATATGGTATAAGGCTTAAATCTCAAAACCCGTAAACTTAAAATTCAAAACCCATAGCCAAAATTTCTGGGCGTTATATCGGCAACCGAGCGACAAAACTCAAACTTATTCCGGGACAATAACTTTGTCAACATATCTGAACCATTATCATCCGTGTGAATCTTTTCAAATTCCAACATCTTGTCGTTCAAAACGTCACAAATCCAATGATAACGAATTTCAATATGCTTTGACTTCGAGGGAAATGAAGAATTTTTCGCAAGAGGAATTGCACTTTGATTATCACAAAATAAGACATACCTTGGTTGCTTCAACTCAAGTTCCATTGTGAACTTTTTTAACCACAACAATTCTTTTGTTGCCTCCACGACGGCTATAAGCTCGGCTTCGGTAGTAGAAAGTGCAACACACTTTTGCAATTTAGATTGTCATGCCACGGCTCCCCCGGCATAAGTCACCATATGCCCCGAAGTAGATTTTCGATCATCCAAGCTTCCGGCTAAATCTGAATTTGTAAATCCAACCAACATATGCTTCTCACATCCCAAAGTTAATCTAAGATTCGTTGTTCCCCGAAGATATCTCATAATCCACTTCATGGCCTCCCAATGATGTCTTCCCGGATTTGAAAGATATCTACTCACCATTCCAACGGAGTGCACTATATCGGGTCTTGTGCAAACTATAGCGTACATCAAACTACCAACCACCGAAGAATACGGAACGTTCTTCATAGACAACTTCTCATCATCGATAGAAGAACAATGATTATGACTAAGCTTAAAGTGGGAAGCAAGAGGAACTGTAACGCCCCGAGTTTTCTGAACTCGGTTTGTTACTCATAAACCCTTACATAACTAAGAAAAATTTCGAACTAAATTTAAAACTTGCAGCGGAAAATCTTTGAGCAAAGCAAGGTCAAGCAAAATTGTAAAATAGTGTTTGATTAATCAATCAGAATATTAAAGAAATGATTCAGCCGGAAGGGATGAAGGCTTAGACATGAAATGTTTAAAGTTTAAAAAGTCAAACACAACATCCGCTGAACAAAGTCAACAAAAAGGGGGCGGAAATCAACCGAAGGCTTCCACCGGTGATGTCAGCCAGATGAATCACTCATCCAACCTCTGTCAACCACAACATGACAAATCATTTGCTCACGCCTTCCGGTTAACAAACTACATACACCGGTTACAAAACGACAAGACTTCTACTACATCATCCGATTGGTTTAATACACGACATCCACCGGTCACTAAACGACAAAACTTCTGCTACATCATCAGATTGGTTTAATACACGACATCCACCGGTCACTAAACGACAAAACTTCTGCTACATCATCCGATTGGTTTAATACACGATATCCACCGGTCACTAAATGACAAAACTTCTACTATGTAATACCCGGCTTTACGGGATTTTATATTATAATATATATTGGTATTTTTATAAAATATGTCAAATCAAACCCGTTTTACGAAAAGAAAGCGTCATTAGAATCCTAACGATTAATAGGAATTTTAAGAAATTTACAGAAATTTTCGGAGTAATAACGCTATATTTCGAGTAATGTCGTTTCTCGTAATATAAAGGACATTTTGATAAAAATAGTAAACGAGGTCCGATTTGCAAACGGACGAGGTCCGATTTGCAAACGGACAGTTTTAATGGAGCCTTAGTAATAAGTTGAAGTTATTGGTGAAATTGGAGAGTTTGGAGAAACCGAATCGTCGGTTAATTAAAGAAATAAAGGACGAAACAAATAGAAAACAAAGGGAGGGCAAAACTGTAATTTGCCAAGTCAATTTTAAATTAAATAACAAGCTTCTTTCTTCTTCTCCATTTCTCCCTGCTCTTCACGATCGCCAGAGAGTGCAATTTCTCTCTTCTCCCTCACACAATCCATTTCGACCTCCGATTCGTGCTCCGTTCGTTCCGTTTTCTTCACGTTTTCTCCTCCAATCGACGCTTTAGGTATGAACCTACGATCTTAGAACGTTTATTTCGACTTTTTCTGAGTTTGAACAATTAGGGTTTCGTTTAGATTTCGTTTAAAATCGAGATTTAGGGTTCGAAATCGATAGATTGTTGTAGATTACGAATGTATAGGGCGTATTGAACGTTATTGGACGAAGTTAAATCGATTTTTGAAAAATGTTAAAATTGGAGAATTTTCGGGTTTTTTTTTTGGGAAAAACTTGTAATGGTGATTTTAAACTATCGAGCGTTAATCGTTGTTTAAATACTTCGATTAGTTAAGATAAAGCTTTAGGAAATTTCCTTAGTTAAGGTTTTGTTGAATTCGGACGATTAGAAGTTTAAATGCGTGGTATTGATAATCGTTGTGTTTTGCTTCAGACAAACAACGATCGTGGAAGAAGCTTGAGCTGCTTTGGACACGAGGTAAGTTCTCGTGATCTTCTTTGGCCGATTGGCCTACACCGTACGTCGAAGTCGTGTCGAGGAGTTTTGGAGATGCGTATGTTTATTTGCTTTGGTTGGGTAGACAGGTTTAGTTGTTTTATAGGTTATAGGTTATGTATTTATAGTCTTGATGGTATATATGCGATTGTTTACTTTAAGATATAAACTGTTCACGCATCACATGTTTTAAAGAAAAGCATGAAAATGAATTTCTGCACGATGTTTTAAAGATAACGCAAAGAAACACAGCCGTGAGGCGTACAGTTTATAGACCGCAAGGCATACAGTTTACAGTTTACAGGTCACGCGAGGTGGGGCTCAGGCACGGCTGTACGTGTTGTAAGCGTGCACCCCCCTCCTCTAGCTGGAAAGAGTAGTCCGCCCGCTGGATGAGCTCTCTCCGGTTAGAGGGATAGGATCTCGGTGACACCTACAGTGGATATTAAAGTAAAGAAAATGACGCATGGTTTACTAGCTCACAGCATAGCATGCATTTACATTTACGAGTCTTACTGAGATTTTTTATCTCATAGATGTCTGTATGGTGTAGGTGACTACGAGGAAACAGGTGAGGATGACGTTCCTCCTCCTGAGGCATGAGTCCAGTTGACGGAGGATGGCTCGCGGTGGTGTGCTGGCGCAGTTGAGGCGCATTTTGACCCGTGGGACTCATGGTTAGGTGTTTTGATGTTTTTGGGAATTGTCGGGCTGAAATGAATAATTGTACAGATAGAAACATTTTAGAGTGTTTGGTTCTGATAGTGGATAGGTTTATTCTTGGATGTTTTTAAACGTTTTTGAAAACCTGTTTATAACTGCTTTTGTAAAGTCTTATTAGAATTTTTTAGTGATTTAAAACAGGAGGAAATGTATAGTTTTCGAACGTATCCACGCAGTCCGTTTTCAGGGAACTGTACTTAGTTTTAAATACGTTATGAGTCGGTTTTGGACGAGGTTACGAGAGCGTGTGAATGTTCGGTTTTGATTGGGTTAAGTTCTTATGATGAATGTTGTATTTGTTGGTAATGAAGTGTTAAGGAGATATTGAATTGTGATGTGTGTGTAATTGGTGCAGGAGAAAAGGAAAGAAAGGGGAAGGATGAAGTGAATGGGAGAGGGAAGGCAGAACGCTTGGCGAACAGTCGCCAAGCGTGGCAATCGAGTCGCCTCCCTCTGGAGAAATCTAGAGGGTGTGGCGATATGCAACAGGCGAACATTCGCTTGTTGCAATCGCCGAATGGCGATCAGTCGCCCCCTTTATGGGCGACTGATCGCCCCTGTATATTGGAAGCGAAACTCCCTTTTTGTCCTTGTGATCGATTATAGTTGTTTTAATCAATTATTTTATGTTTTAATTAAATTGTTTTTAATTGTTTTAAAGTTTATAAATGGTTTTGTTTTAAACGATTTAAAACATAGACTTCAATTCCGATTCCGGTTTATGTTCCGCTTAGAGTTTATTTAAAGTATAAAGATAAAGTTAAAAAAAAAATATATATGTACGGGGAATTGGGTACAGTGTTAGGGTCGTGACATACTACATCATCCGATTGGTTTAATACACGACATCCACCGGTCACTAAACGACAAAACTTCTACTACATCATCCGATTGGTTTAATACACGACATCCACCGGTGAATTTCATTCACCGATGATTGAACTTACAAATTTTACCCAAAACATTCAAAACCACCTGACCCTAAGTAACTTTAGAAATCCAACAAATAACCTTTTGAAACCAATATATAAAAAAATATATTCTTATCCAGTAAAAATCCCAAAGCTTGCAATTTGTAACAAAACCAAATCAAATTCTTCACAGCAGAAGGAACTCAAATATTCTAATCCCTCAACCATTACTACTACCAAATTCTTTGCACTCTCAACAGGACATTAGGAAATTAGGCTCCACATACAGACAAATGTTAAACCGCCTCATCAAATACCAAACCGTGGCATGAACATGCTTCAGCAACTTCACCTATTCCTCAGCAACTTCAGAAAATTCTTCAGTAGTTACCTCAGCACCTACATCACAAAACTCATCTATTAGCCTAATGCTAAGCAAGTAAAGTAATAATGAAATGAAATACTGAAACATAAATCCTAATCATGCAGTTTCTACTTTCACATCTCAATTGCAATTCTGTTCATTCACTGATATGATCCCTCGGTTCCATTGGGAAGTGGATCAATTTTTCCAAAGTCATACATCATTTTCTCGATTAAGGGGCGGATTAGTTCCATTAACAGCTGATCTGATCCCTCCATTCCATTGGGAGTGTGATCGGTTCTCCCAAAGTAATAAATACTCTACTCGATTAAGAGGCGGATTACTTTCTTTAATAGCTAATCTGTTTCAACCTGTTCATACCTTGCCATAACATTACATATGAAAATCATTTTTGTATTTCTTCGAAAACATGATGCATGACATACAGAAAACACACAAACATGCATAAATCTACTGTTTTGTGATGTAGGCCTGAAGGCACACACAATACTTCACTTACCTGGTTTTTCCCCGATAGATTTTGGTTAAAAGCTACCTCGAGAGTTGGCTCACCTAAAACATAGGCACAACATTACTTAACTTCATTCTAAACCATTCAGAAATTTTAGGGGAAACTAGTTGGAAGCTCGGTACCTCGAGCATTCCCGATTCATCACCAAAACTTGAACTCAGCTCACACATGCAGCATACTTAGAACACTCATTCTACCAGAAGCAAATCACCAAATGTATAACCTACATTTATCCTAAACCATCAGCAGAAAGGGCTCAAAGAAGAACTCACCTACGCTGATGAAGAATCAGGCAAGAAAATCGCCGAGAGAGAGTCTGTTGAGCGAGCCGAATACCAAACAAGGAAATGAAACAGTGGCGGCTAAAACCCTTAGCTAGCCGCTTTTAATACTAACCTTTGCAAAATTACGCATTTGCCCTTGACCAACCAACTTAACCTAATTGATCAACCAATTAAATTCACTTAGTTCCATACAAATAAACCTCAAAAGTGCAGCTATAAGAATATCAAGTTAGACAGTTACCGAATGCTACAGGAACACTCACTGCTTTAGCTTTATCCATGTTGAAGCGTCGAATAACTTTCTCAATGTACTTTTCTTGCGACAAATGCAATTTCTTGGTATCTCGATCACGGATGACTTGAATCCCAAGGATTTGACGCGCTGGTCCCAAATCTTTCATAGCAAAAGACTCACTCAAAGTCCCTTTTAGCTCATTGATTTTTGAAATATTCCTTCCAACAATCAACATATCATCAACATAGAGCAAAAGAATAATAAAATCATCATCAGAGAATTTTCGCACAAAAACACAATGATCGGTTTTGTTCATCTTGTACCCATGTTCAAGCATTACCGAACTAAACTTGCCATACCATTGTCGTGGCACTTGTTTCAAACCGTAAAGGCTCTTTACCAATTTGCAAACGTAGCCTTCTTTCATCTTTTCTTGGAAACCCTCTGGTTGCTCCATGTATATCTCTTCTTGTAAGTCCCTGTGAAGAAAAGCCGTCTTCACATCCATTTGTTGAACCTCTAGGTTAAGACTAGCGGCTAAACCAAGAACAACACGAATGGATTGCATTTTGACTACGGGAGCAAAAATCTCGCCAAAATCAATACCTTTTCTTTGCGAGAAGCCTCTAACTACCAACCGAGCTTTGTATCGAGGTTGTGAAGTATGTTTATCTTGCTTCAATCGATACACCCATCTATTTTTCAAAGCCTTCTTGCCTTTAGGCAACTTTATTAGCTCGAAAGTGTTATTCTCACGAAGGGATTGCATCTCATCCTCCATGGCATCCATCCATTCTTTTTTGTTTTCATCTTCCAATGCTTCTTGAAAGCTCTCGGGTTCTCCTCCATCGGTGAGAAATACATACTCATGTGACGGGTACCTAACCGAAGGACGTCTCTAACGAGTAGACCGCCTTGGTTCATTAGAAGAAATGAATTCTTCAACATTTTCATTTTCTTGCTCATTGGCATTTTCAACATTAGCTTGAACGCTAGAATCAACATCAACATCAACAAAATCATTAGTATTTAAAGGATTACCCATATGTAAATCCATACCTTGATTCTGAATTGGGACATAGTCAGTGATTATCGGGGTAGGAGCAATTGGAATTGGATTCATGTCAACCATCTCTTCATTTGCTTGAGTAGAATCAACCTTGTCCACCTTGTCGATATCTTCAATGGTATAATCTTCCATGAATACAACATCTCGACTACGAACAAACTTCCTATTAATCGGATCAAAGAATCGATATCCAAACTCATCAAGACCATAGCCAACAAAAACACACTTCTTGGTCTTGTCATCCAACTTTGACCTCTCATCTTTGGGAACATGCACGTAAGCCATACACCTAAATACCCGTAGATGATCATAAGAGACATCTTTACCACTCCAAACACGGTTCGGCACATCAAAATTCAAAGGAACACATGGTGTGAGGTTTAACACATGTACCACCGTACTCAATGCTTCACCCCAAAAATATCTCGGCAATTTTGCTTGTGAAAGCGAACACCTCACCCTTTCCACCAATGTCCTATTTATTCTTTCGACCAACCCATTCAATTGCGGTGTTTTCGGAGGCGACTTTTGATGACGAATACCTTGTTCTTGACAATACTCATCAAAAGGTCCAATGTACTCACCCTAGTTATCTGTTCGAATACACTTCAACTTTTTTCCGATTTCCCTCTATACCGAAGCTTGAAACACTTTAAAGGCATCTAGCACTTGATCTTTCGTTTTTAATGTATAGGCCCAAACTTTTCGAGAATGATCATCGATAAAGGTAACAAAGTAGTACGCACCACCAAGTGATCTTGACTTCATCGGCCCACACACATTGGAATGTACCAAGTCTAGTAACTCTGACTTTCTTTTCGATTCGGATGATCTAAACGACACTCGTTTTTGTTTTCCGGCCAAACAATGTGAACACCTCTTTAAATGCACATTTGAAACCCCACATAACACATTCTTCTTAGCCAACATAGCCAATCCTTTCTCACTTATATGAGCCAAACGCTTGTGCCACAACTCAGAAGAAGTATCATTTTCACAAGTGTTGATGCAACACTTGGATATCCCAAACAGGACGACATATAAATTTGAACGCCGCTTGCCTTTTGCAACAACCATCAATCCCTTTTTAAGCTTCCATTCATCACTCGAAAAAGAATTTCAAAAGCCTTCATCATCCAACCTTCCAACTGACAAAAGATTGAAGCGAATATCGGGAATATGCTTAACACTTTTGAGAACAAGAGTAGTGCCATTAGTTGTCTCAACACAAACGTCACCTATTCCGACTACTTTAGCTTGACCACTATTGCCTATACGAACAACACCAAAATCACCAACCTCATATGTTGAGAAAAGATCTCGTTGTGATGTAGCATGAGTAGAAGCACCACTATCCACGATTCAATCCATCTCATCACAAGATACATTAACATTCTCAACATCATTATCACAAACAATAAGAAAATCATTTACAATAGCAACATCATTATGATTTTTACCTTCTTTGTTGTTTGCGGTGGTGGCGGTGGTGGCGGTGGTGGCGGTGTTGTTGTTTTTCTTCTTGTTCTCCTTTTTCAATTTTCGACAATGTTTCTTTATATGACCCTTCAAACCACAATGATGACACTCAATGTTTGCCCACCTATTGGAAGACCCACGTGATGTGCTACGATCACTCGAATCACGACATTGACTCCTCCCCCTCGATTCTATAACCAGCACATCGGATTGAGAAGAAGAACCTTGTGCCTTTCGTCTCATCTCTTCATTCATCACACTGCTCTTGACTAAATCCATCGAGATAACACCATTCGGAGCTGAATTCGACAACGTCGTTCGAAAAGTCTCCCATGAGTTAGGAAAAGTACCAAGGAGCCATAAACCTTGTATCTCGTCATCAAATGTAAGTTTCATTGCGGCCAATTGATTAATGATTTCTTGAAAAGTATTCAAGTGGTCAGTAATCGGAAGACCACCTTGATACCTTAAGGACATCATTTGCTAGATCAAAAATAACTTATTATTTCCTGTCTTCCTCTCATACAATTCTTCAAGTTTAGACCAAAGAGTACGAGCATGAGAAATCGATATCACATGATTCAAAACATTGTCATCAACCCATTGACGAATGTAACCACATACTTGTCTATGCAACAAATTCCACTCATCATCGCTTTTGTCCTCGGGTTTGTCCATAGAGAACACCGGCAAGTGAAAACCTTTAACATAGAGCAAGTCCTCCATTTTAGCCTTTCAAATATTGTAATTAGATCCATTCAAGCTCACCATTCTAGATGTGTTAGTCTTCATTCTTATACCCAAATCAAAAAACCTTTATCTGATACCACTTTGACGGGAAAATGTTCGTCACAAAGGAAGTTCGTATCAAAAACCTTTTCCAATTAACCAAGTATAAGAATAATTAAACAACTAACAATAAAATCACATCCACAATGCAAGACATATTTTAGCGTGGAAAACCTTTCAAGACGAGAGTAAAAACCACGGGACCCGTATAGGCCGCTTAACAATCCACTATAATCAATATGGATACAATCAAGGTTCTCTCTAGATCATCATTCTAGAGGCATAGAACACTTTCATCAAGATAATGTAACAATCTTGGCAATCAACAAGGCACAAGAACACCAAACAAGAGAAAAATGAAAATGGTTACCCAAAAACTGCAGTTCTATTTTTCTCTGTTGGACAGACTTAAAAGCCTCAAAAAGTGATCTCCACTGTTCAGAATGTAGCCCCAGATATCACGAACAAGCTGTCAAAATTTCAAGCCGATCTAACGGTGCAAACTTCAGCAAACTAGATTCTTCTCCAGCTGCTACAATAAAATCCGAAAATGGAAATAATTTTCTCTCTTCTATCTTCTCTCTTGTGATGTAAATTAATCCACACACAAACCCTAGATGTCACTAGAAGTTCTAAACATGTCATTCAAGACATGGGCCTAAAATCAAGACCACAACAAATTGGGCCCTTCCAACTAGGAGGAAAAAAACCCAACATAAATCAAATTAAAACATTTGATTGGATTGAAAATGTAGCATAAACATACTCGATTTATTGGATAAATTGACGACATGATTTAAATTGTTGACAAAAAATGTGAAAGTTTCATATGAAAAAAAAAATTAAACTTTAATTTGTAAATGACCTCAAATATCAGGATATAAATGATGAATAGACAAACAAGAAAATTATATCGAATTCTCGATAAAAATAAAATCTTATTTTTGGGATTTGACAGTGCAGCTCAAGTAACTCATATAATACAAAAGAAACAACATAGAAATAGAGAGAGAGGTTAGTTTTTCATGTATATTAAGGGTGAAATCGGTTCAATTTTGGGTGTAATCGAAACCGAATGGATTCAGTCTTGATTTTATTTTTCTACATGGACACTGAACCGATATAGCTTTGGAACCAAACACGAAAAGAATCGGGTTTTGGTTTCAATTTGATTTAAGTTTAAATTTGTTTTTAATATGAACTCGGTTTTGAGTTGGTTCTAGTCAACTTATGCTATTTTGAGTCGTTTTGGTAGTTTGGCTTGGTTTTTTGAAATCTTTAAAATTGAAATATATATGTATATATAAAATATAATGTTAGTTCCATTGGCTTCCAACAAGTTTTGAAAAAAGAAATCGAGAAACTTGATTTGGTTCAAATATCAATTTGTCAAAAAATTGAAAACGAACCGAAATCATCGGCTCGATTCAATTTACCAGTTCAACCAAAATCGATTCAACCCTAAATCAAAACGCATAGTTGAGAAACAAGAAATGGACGTCGAAATAGGGTTACTAGAAAATTACAGGAAAAGGCTAAACTAACCCCGTAACATATACATAACTAACAGCGACTTCGTGAAAATCATCTTAAGAATGATATGAAGTGATATAGGACTGGACAATAGATGTTCTAAATTATAAGAATCTTGACTATGATGAGCTAACTGATAATACAAGAAATTGAACAAACGTTTTGTTTAATCGAACTACGAGATAAAATATGCAAAAAAGAAATATAAATATAAGATATGATTAAGGCAATAAACGTTAAAGTTCATCAGAAGCCCTTCCAATCTGCTCCAGATAGATATATTATTGGTTTCAACCAATACATCCATATGAAATTTCTTTACATAGTTTCAAGACAAGTTGCTAATTCAATTAATCCATACCCTGTATATAGCCAAGAATCATGTTTCTATATATAGAACTACTTTCTATAAACACAGGTTGACGAACCTCTAGGAACAGCAGAAATGGAAGGTCTTCTTATGTGTTTGTCAATGGAACCATGGTATGTGAGCAGGTGAGTCCGGGGGCAACTGTGGAATCATGCAATGTTTCTGATGCCACCCGCTTTTCGTTGCACCATAGTCACCAGATTGTTGTTGTCCCCCATTGTTGTTTTGTTCTATATCCATGGCATTATCGGCATCTTCTTCGGCATCCATAAATTCCAGTGGTTTTGTCATGATTTGAGCAGGAAAAAACTCAGATGGAACCCATGGAACAACTGCCATACACCCATTGGTTGCATTGTCAGATGCACTGCCTGATCTATCCTCGTCCTCAACTCTATTCAGGCCACCGAAGTGGGTAGCACGAAAGAACTCATCTGCAAATCCATTGCTACAACTACATGTTATATTTAACAAACTCGTCACCAGTAGAGAGCAAACTAGTTGACAGAGAAGAAACTTAATTTGTTGACCCCAAAAAGTCATTCACGCTTCAATGAGAAGAAGAAACTGGTCACAGTGGGTGTAGCAGAAATTCTACGGAAGTTATTCGCCAAAACAATGGATTATAGAGAGCAATTCAATATCAGAGTGACCAATTCCTTCTAGTCATTGACGAATAAATACGTTATCTTCCTGTAGCTCCAGAGATGAAATTTATTATTTATCTGATTCTCCCATAACAAATAAATTTCCTTTTCAAACAAAAATAAATTCAAGGATAGCTAACAGGTTATAAACTTACTCTTAAAACCGGAGATGAGGTTGGAGTCCACAGTAACAGATAAAGGAGAAGCAGTAGAGGCTTGAAACAAGTGTTCATTAACAGGCTTAAAGAGCACTATAGCCCTCTCTTCATTAGCAATCACAGCAAGGTCGCCTCCTACAGAGTCAGAACCAGATTCAGAGAAAGGGAATGAGTCTTGCGATGCCGGAATGAAGCGTCCTTCACTTAACATGGCGATTTCTGGATGTTCGTCTTCCTCCATGATCGGAGGCAATTCAGCATTCTGAAAGCTCTACGCAGAGACACGAGTGTCCATAATTCAGCACAGCAGTAGAAAGATTAAAATATTTTATGAAAAAAAACAAAAAAGCAAACCAAAACTGAGTAAATTACCAGTCGACGTATCTTCCTCGCGGGCGAAGAAAGAGAAAAATCGGAGAAATCATCATTAAATTGATCGAAATCCTTCCTTTTCATCTTCATCGTCGTCTACAAATCACTCTCAGTTCTTCTAGTAAAATCCAGCAAAAAGAAAACACAAATGAACACAAAGGAAAATCTTCTGCTCCAGAAACTTCGACTCCAGAATCTCTAGAGCTTTCCTAAAGATGAATGCCCTATTTCTAAAACGACTTCCAGACTCGGTCACTAACCGAACCTGCCGCTTTAAATTGACTCGGGTTTAATAAAACCAGTTAGACCGGGAGAATTCTCTTTAAAATACAATATCCTTTGATGATCATTTAATTTTTAGGAGAAATAATTCATGTTTCTTTAAAGAGTTGGATTTGGCAACGACTCATGAGTTTGGGATGACGTGCATTTGTATGATGTTCATCTTATACAAACATTTATAAGACATAGGTTTATGGTTTGATTTTTACTATAAATGATTTAAAAGTAAAATGCAACATTTAAAGTTATTTACATGTTACATCTTAAACTATTTTTTTTAAACAGAACTTCCATCTTTTACATGCAGACAATTTAGATATTATCGTCAATTTATTCATTAAATTTTGTAGCACCCGGTTTCAATCAAATCGAATTTAACTTATCAATTAATGATGTGCAATTTCATGGAAGAATTGAGAGAATTGTTGATTAGGTTAATGAGTGACTAAGCAAGGACATTTATGTAAATTGGAAATTTAAAAGTGGATAACCTATTTAAGAGAAGGGGTTTAGCAATTTGTGCACTGTAGCCACTACTGTTTCATCATTTATTCCTTTTCGGTATCCTGCTCAAGCTCAGCGGAGCTCTCGGCGATTCTTCCACCAGACTCTTCTTCTATCTAAGTAAGTTTTCCTCATTTCTTATATTTTAGCAGTTAGAAAGCCGAGGGAGTACAATGTGAGGATTTTGAGGATGCTATAGATGAGTGTCAGTTTCGGTTTAGTGCAGTATCGGGAATGCATTATGACCTGAGTTCTCAAATTAATTTCCTTAGGTCTCTGGTTGAATAGGATGAAGTTTAGTGAAGGTTTAATTAATGTTCGGTTTATGGATTTAGGTTCGAGCAAATTCCCGAAGGAGATTTCAACCAAACATTCCAGAAGACCAGGTAAGTGAAGTAATGTGTGTGCCTTCGGGCCTACATCACAAAACAGTAGGTTTTTGCACATCGAGTGTTTTCTGTATGTCATGCATATATTTTTAAAAGAATATGAAAATGAATTTTTCATGGAATGAATGGTAAGGTATGAACAGAAAGTGTTATGATAGCTATTAAGGGAACTAATCCGCCCCTTAATTGATGTAGATGATTTATTACATTGGGAGAGTTGATCCCACTCCCAAGGGAATCAGGGGATCATGATAGCTATTAAGAGAACTAATCCGCCCCTTAATTGATGTAGAGGATTTATTACATTAGGAGAGTTGATCCCATTCCCAAGGGAACTGAGGGATCAGATTAGTTTATGAACGAATGTGAATGCAACTGAGATGAGAAAGTAGAAATTGCATGTTTAGGAATTTATGATTCAGCATTTCATTTCATTACTGCTTTACTTACTTAGCATTAGACTAATAGATGAGTTTTGTGATGTAGGTGTTGAGGATACTGCAGGTGATTTTCTTGTGTGCACAGAGGAATAGACGAGGTTGGAGGAGTACATTCATGTCTCGGCTTGGTAAACTGATGAGGCGGGTTAACTGGTGTCAATAGCATGAAGGTTTAGTCGACAATGTTTCAATTTAAGTGTGTTGAATTTTTATGACCGTAGTGGTTTCAATGTTTTGAATACTTTTGGGATTTACTAATATTAGTATTCTGTTGGGATTTTACGTTGGTACTCACTGGATTTTAGTAATGCAATGGTTTGAATTGTTTCTGCATATTTTCGGTGAAGTGAGTAAATTCCTTTACGTAGTTAGAGTTGTTATTCTGTTCTCTATCGGTAGATGAAGTCTATCGACAGATGTAGAGTTGCTGTTCTGTTCTCTATCGGTAGATGAAGTCTATCGGCAGATGTTGAGTTGTTGTTCTGTTGTCTATCGGAAGATGTTCTCAGTGGAAGCCATCAGATGATATAGAGGTTTTGTCGTTTAGTGACCGGTATATGTAGCTTATTCTATCGGAAGACGAGGGTGAAGTATTTGTCGTCTTGTGGTCGGCAGGAGTCGGATGATTAAATCCTCTGGCTGACATCATCGGTAGATAGAGTCTACCGGATGACGTGGATTATCGGAAGGTGTAGGCAGTGATTTGTCGTTTGCCACCGGTAGAAGCCTTCTGTTTTCTACTTCAGTCTTTTCCGTTGACTTCGCTCGGCGGCAGATGCGCTTGACTTCATAATCTTTCAAGTATTTCATGATTTAAACCTTCATTTCCTTTGGTCGATTATTTCTTAATATTCTAACCGATTAATCAAACATTGTTTCTATAGTTTTATTCAACTCTATTTTTGCTTAAATGATTTCCGCTGCAATATCTTAAATGTTTTTGAGGTTTTAGAAAATGTCAAAATTTTGAGTAAACTGATTTAAATGTTTTGGTCAAAAATTTCTTAGTTATGTTCTGGTCTATGAGTAACAAACCGAGTTTATATAATTCGGGACGTTACAGTATGGTATCAGAGACATTCAGTTAAACCGTTCAAAAGATTACTCATCAGTGCCAATCGTTGCATGGAAGTACTCCGACAACTGTAAGTGTTTATGTTAGCCTTAGTAATTAGATGTTTATGAAAGTAGTTAACCTTGTACAGGAATTCAGTATAATGGACAGACGCTCAGGAAGACCTAGAATACCGAGGGAAATGCCAAACTTGAGGAGTGAGGAGGAACCTAGTGTTATTAGACAGCTGACAGATTTGGTACGTCAGCAAACAGACTTAGTGCGTCAGCAGTCTGATCAGCTAGGAGTGTTGCTGAACCGAGAAGTTCAAGGGAGTGCCAACTCGAGTTCTAGCAATGAACATTCAGGAGACCGATTCAGGAGGCTTCAGCCGCCCACATTTGATGGAAAATCATCCAACCCAATTGTTGCCGAAGAGTGGTTGAGGAAGATTGAAAGCATGCTTCGATGTGCCAACGTCGGAGAAGGAGACAAAGTCACTCTGGCGACGTTTCATTTTGCTGGAGACGCCCAACTTTGGTGGGAGACAGTTGAGACCACCACTGACATTCTGACTATGACTTGGTCTCAGTTTAAGGACACCTTCCTTGAGAAATATTTTAACAACACCGTTCAGGCCGCAAAGAAGGTGGAGTTCATGAACTTGAAGCAGACAGGGTCTGTGGCTGAGTACGTTAGACAATTTGAGTCCCTGTCCAGATTCGCTGGACACTTTGTTCACAGAAACGAAGATAAAGTGTTTCAATTTATGAATGGATTGAAGCCAGAGGTGTACAGAGGAGTCAAGTTTTCGGGTTTTAGAGGCTTGCCTTTCAGTGAAGTTGTGTCCACAGCCTTGGAGGTGGAGGAAGCCAAAATGAAATGTTCTGGACCAAAGGAAGCCTTGCGAAAATTCGTCCAACCCCAACAACAGAGAGGAATGAAGAGGCCAAATGAAGGCCAGAGTAGCCAAGGATTAGGGAGGAAGGTACCAGATAACAAGAAGTATCCCCAGTGCCCGAAGTGTCTGAAAAGTCACCTGGGTGAATGCAGGTTGGGTTTGGGAAAGTGTTTCAATTGCGAAGAAATTGGACACGCATTCAGGGATTGCCCGAGGCCCAGGGTCACTCGGTGTTTCAACTGTGGCAAAGTTGGTCACCTTAATAGAGACTGCCTGGTCTTAAAGAATAGCCCTGCTATGCTAAAGCCAAGGATATTCTCCATGGTGGAGTCGGGCGATGATGAGCAGCCTGCGGTTGTATCAGGTACTATACTGGTCAACTCTTTACTCGCTTTTACATTGATAGATTCTGGTGCAACACATTCATTCATAACATCGACATTTGCTGATAAGTTAGATGTAAAGCTTACCCCTACTGAGTATGTGTTTAATGTTGCCTTACCCTCTGGTCAACGCATGCACTCTAACCAAGTGATGTCTGATAGTGCTGTATTAGTAAGAAACATGAATTTGCCTGCCGATCTCATTATTATGGACATAATGGGATTTGATGTAATCCTAGGAATGGATTGGTTGTTTAAGCATTATGCCACAATAGATTGTAGGACTGGAATTGTTAGTTTTCAACCCCCTGGTGGTTTAAACCATACATTCCAAGCTCTGAGGAAGAGTAATTAAATGACTGTGATGACTTCTGTCGATTGTAGACCCTCCCCATGCAGAGAGTATTTGTGCTTTTTGGCCAATGTTTTAGACACACAACTAGTAGAAAAATCAAGCCCCAAAAATATTTTAGTTGTCCAAGATTTTCCGGAAGTATTCCTAGATGACCTTCCTGGCTTGCCACCAGATAGAGAAATTGAATTCGTTGTAGATGTTTACTCCGGCGCCGAGCCTGTGTCTAAGAATCCATATAGGCTAGCACCAACAAAACTTAAGGAATTGAAGAAGCAGTTAGAGGATTTGTTGGAAAAAGGGTTCATACGCCCTAGCTTTTCACCATGGAGTGCACCTGTCTTTTTTGTTAAAAAGAAAGATGGATCAATGCGTATGTGCATAGACTATAGAGAATTGAATAAGCTAACTGTCAAGAACAAGTATCCACTGCCGAGGATTGATGATTTATTTGATCAGCTTAAGGGTGCAAGAGTTTTCTCTAAGATTGACCTTAGGTCAGGTTATTACGAGTTGAAGGTTAAATCTGAAGATATTCCAAAGACTGCTTTTCGCACAAGGTATGGACATTATGAGTTTTTGGTCATGTCCTTTGGATTGACAAATGCACCAGCAGCCTTTATGGATCTCATGAATAGAGTGTTTTATGAATTTTTGGATAAATTTGTCATAGTGTTTATCGATGACATTCTAATCTACTCACGAACTAAGGAGGAGCATGCAAGACACTTAAGCTTGGTGTTAGGATTACTGAGGCAGTACCAACTTTTTGCCAAGTTCTCTAAGTGTGAGTTTTGGCTCGACCAAGTTCACTTTTTAGGACATGTTATTTCAGGAAGTGGTATAACTGTCGATCCAGCCAAGGTCCAAGCGGTTAAGGAGTGACCCCAACCGAAGAGTGCTACTGATATTCGAAGCTTCCTTGTATTGGCTGGGTATTACAGGAAATTTATCGAAGGATTCTCAAAGAATGCAACACCCCTCACTCGACTAACTAGAAAGAACGTGAAATATGTGTGGACTGAGGATTGTGAACTTAGTTTTCAGACCTTGAAACAGAAACTGACCAATGCTCCAATTCTGACCCTTCCTGTTGATAACGGTAAGTTTAGCATTTATTGTGATGCTTCCAAAATTGGTTTTGGTTGTGTGTTGATGCAGGATGGTAAAGTGATAGCTTACGCCTCTAGACAATTAAAAACACATGAGAAGAACTATCCTACACATGACTTAGAATTAGCTGCTGTGGTCTTTGCATTAAAGATTTGGAGGCACTACCTGTATGGACAAACTTGTGAGATATTTTCGGATCATAAAAGTCTAAAATACATTTTCACGCAAAAGGAACTGAATATGAGACAATGTAGGTGGTTAGAGTTTGTCAAAGAATATGATTTTGAGATTAAGTACCACCCTGGCAAGGCGAATGTAGTGGCTGATGCTTTGAGTAGAGTGACTCCCTCAGTCTCTACATTGATTCTAGACATACCGATAGCTTTAGAGACAGAATTCCAAAGATTTAACCTGGAAGCTGTGTCTAGTGTGGCAGCCATGCTTTCGGCCATATCTTTGAGGCCTACTATTTTGGAGAGAATAAAGGAAGTTCAAATGAATGACACTGAATGCAATAAGTATAAGTTGTGCATGGATTCTACTGACAAGTCAGATTTCAACTGCTCAGTTGATGAAATTCTCAAGTTTCGAAATAGATGGTTTGTTCCGGCTGATACTGAACTTAGAAAGGGAATCCTATCTGAGGCACATTCTTCTAGACTCTCTGTTCATCCAGGAGGTACGAAAATGTACAGAGATCTCAAGCAACATTATTGGTGGCCAGGTATGAAAAGAAGTGTGGCGGAGTATGTGGAGTTATGTCTGGTCTGCCAGCAAGTCAAAGCTGAACATCAGAGGCCTGCTGGAATATCGCAACCCTTACCAGTTTCTGAATGGAAATGGGAACAAATAACTATGAATTTTGTTATAGGATTACCTAAAACAGCAAAGGGTCACGATGCAATTTGGGTAATAGTTGATCGTTTAACCAAATCTGCTCACTTTCTGCCAATGAAGATAACATACTCGATGGATCAACTGGCTGAGTTGTATGTGCAAGAAATTGTTAGGTTACATGGAGTTCCAGGTACCATAGTTTCAGACCAAGACTCTAGATTTACATCTAAGTTTTAGAAAAGTTTGCACAAGGCTATGAGAACACAGCTTAGTTTTAGCACGGCTTTCCACCCTCAAACAGATGGACAATCCGAAAGGACTATTCAAACATTGGAGGATATGCTTCGTGCTTGTGTTTTAGAATTTCAAGGTTCTTGGAGTAAGTATTTATCATTGGTTGAGTTCTCTTACAATAACAGTTTTCAGGCAACAATAGGCATGGCACCATACGAGGCATTATATGGACGAAAGTGCAGATCTCCATTATATTGGGATGAAGTTAGAGAAGCACAATTGATTGGTCCTGACATTGTGCAACAGACAGTGGAGAAGATTGCTCTTATCCGACAAAGAATCTTGACAGCTCAAAGCCGGCAGAAAAGCTATGCAGACAAAAGACGAAGAGAACTAGAATTTGATGTTGGTAACAAAGTTTTCCTTAAAGTGTCACCTTTCAAGGGAGTTGTGAGGTTTGGAAAGAGAGGCAAGTTGAACCCCAGATATGTTGGACCTTTATCAATCTTGAAAAGGATTGGAAAGTCAGCTTATCAGCTACAGCTACCAGCCTCTTTAAAGGGAATCCATAATGTGTTTCATGTTTCCATGCTGAAGAAGTGTGTTAGAGATCTATCTCAAGTTGTGGAACCTCAGAGTATCGAAGTTCACCCCACTCTTACTTATGAAGAGAAACCAGTAAGGATCCTAGACTATGCTGTGAAAGTGTTGCGCAACAAAGAAGTTCCACTGGTGAAAGTCTTATGGCACAACCAGAACATAGAGGAGACCACTTGGGAGCGCCAGCAAGACATGATGGACCAACATCCAGATTTATTCAAGTACTGAATTTTGAGGACAAAATTCTTTTAAGGAGGGTAGATTGTAGCACCCGGTTTCAATCAAACCGAATTTAACTTATCAATTAATGATGTGCAATTTCATGGAAGAATTGAGAGAATTGTTGATTAGGTTAATGAGTGACTAAGCAAGGGCATTTATGTAAATTGGAAATTTAAAAGTGGATAACCTATTTAAGGGAAGGGGTTTAGCAATTTATGCACTGTAGCTGCCACTTTTTCATCATTTATTCCTTTTTCGTATCCTGCTCAAGCTCAGCGGAGCTCTCGGCGATTCTTCCACCAGACTCTTCTTCTATCTAAGTAAGTTTTCCTCATTTCTTATATTTTAGTAGTTAGAAAGCCGAGGGAGTACAATGTGAGGATTTTGAGGATGCTATAGATGAGTGTCAGTTTCGGTTTAGTGCAGTATCGGGAATGCATTATGACCTGAGTTCTCAAATTAATTTCCTTAGGTCTCTGGTTGAATAGGATGAGGTTTAGTGAAGGTTTAATTAATGAATGTTTATGGATTTAGCTTCGAGCAAATTCCCGAAGGAGATTTCAACCAAACCTTCCAGAAGACCAGGTAAGTGAAGTAATGTGTGTGCCTTCGGGCATACATCACAAAATAGTAGGTTTTTGCACATCGAGTGTTTTCTGTATGTCATGCATCATATTTTTGAAAGAATACGAAAATGAATTTTTCATGGAATGAATGGTAAGGTATGAACAGAAAGTGTTATGATAGCTATTAAGGGAACTAATCCGCCCCTTAATTGATGTAGAGGATTTATTACATTGGGAGAGTTGATCCCACTCCCAAGGGAATCAGGGGATCATGATAGCAATTAAGGGAACTAATCTGCCCCTTAATTGATGTAGAGGATTTATTACATTGGGAGATTTGATCCCACTCCCAAGGGAACTGAGGGATCAGATCAGTTTATGAACGAATGTGAATGCAACTGAGATGAGAAAGTAGAAATTGCATGTTTAGAAATTTATGATTCAGCATTTCATTTCATTACTGCTTTACTTACTTAGCATTAGGCTAATAGATGAGTTTTGTGATGTAGGTGTTGAGGATACTGCAGGTGATTTCCTTGTGTGCACAGAGGAATAGACGAGGTTGGAGGAGTACATTCATGTCTCGGCCTGGTAAACTGATGAGGCGGGTTAACTGGTGTCAATAGCATGAAGGTTTAGTCGACAATATTTCAATTTAAGTGTGTTGAATTTTCATGACCGTAGTGGTTTCAATGTTTTGAATACTTTTGGGATTTACTAATATTAGTATTCTGTTGGGATTTTACGTTGGTACTCACTGGATTTTAGTAATGCAATGATTTGAATTATTTCTGAATGGTTTCGGTGAAGTGAGTAAATTCCTTTACGTAGTTAGAGTTGTTATTCTGTTCTCTATCGGTAGATGAAGTCTATCGGCAGATGTAGAGTTGCTGTTCTGTTCTCTATCGGTAGATGAAGTCTATCGGCAGATGTTGAGTTGTTGTTCTGTTGTCTATCGGAAGATGTCCTTAGTGGAAGCCATCAGATGATATAGAGGTTTTGTCGTTTAGTGACCGGTATATGTAGCTTGTTCTATCGGAAGACGAGGGTGAAGTATTTGTCGTCTTGTGGTCGGCAGGAGTCGGATGATTAAATCCTCTGGCTGACGTCATCGGTAGATAGAGTCTACCGGATGACATGGATTATTGGAAGGTATAGGAAGTGATTTGTCGTTTGCCACCGGTAGAAGCCTTCTGTTTTCTACTTCAGTCTTTTCCGTTGACTTCGCTCGGCGGCAGATGCGTTTGACTTCGTAATCTTTCAAGTATTTCATGATTTAAACCTTCATTTCCTTTGGTCGATTATTTCTTAATATTCCAACCGATTAATCAAACATTATTTCTATAGTTTTGTTCAACTCTATTTTTGCTTAAATGATTTCCGCTGCAAGATCTTAAATGTTTTTGAGGTTTTAGAAAATGTCAAAATTTTGAGTAAACTGATTTAAATGTTTTGGTCCAAAATTTATTAGTTATGTTCGGGTCTATGAGTAACAAACCGGGTTTATATAATTCTGGGCGTTACAAATTCAACGTGTGTATACCACATTTTTCATTCAATCATGCATTAAATGATTTATAACACATACAGAAAATACCTATACCCACACCCATAAAGAGTTACTTTTATGGGTGTGGGTACTTCAATCGACCTGTAGACCTAAAGAAAGTATCAACTGTTAGAGTTCAGTATGACCCAAATTCTATTTGGAATATCAACTGCATTGTAGATCTCATTTAGCGTTTTGTTTTCTCTGTAAATTTATGTAAGTTAAAGTCGTAAAACTTGCGATTGTATTTCGATCTTTATAGTATATTTGTTCATCTGCCTGTGATTTTTTCTCGAAATGATTTTTTCACATAAATATGGTGTTCCACATTGTATTTTCTTTTTTCAGTTATCGTTCGATTTCTAACAAGTAGTATCAGTGCCCGTTTGGGAGAGAAATTTAGAATCCAGGTTTCAAAGTTTGTCGAAACATCAATTCTCTCTGGTCGTTCTACATCAAATAAGGTTTTCATAATTTTTTAGAAAATTACAGTTTTTGAAAAAAAGAAAAAATTGTTTCCCCTGCCATTGGTCTTATTCATGAATATTTGGTCTTTGATATTGAGAAACCGCCATCAGAAAACTATTGTCATGCTCGTTGTGAAAGCTTCGATTTTTCCCTGTTTTCATTTTGCCGGAGCCGAGATACCTCCGAGCAACATGTTCTTCATCAGGGTGTTTCCTATTCATTGTCAGTCGCCATAGATTTGTATCATTGTTCTCCATTCTCACTATCAAACCATTTTGATTGGGGCTGTCACGAGAGTGTCCTTTATAAAGTTGTATTTTTGCCAAAGATAAAAACTATTGAAAATCCTTGGAATTTTGGGAGATTGAATTTGATGATTTGGGGCAGATTTGGAATTGCGGGAATATTTTAGTATTGGAGATTTTGTTTTTTGTTGAAATTCAAATGAGGTTTGAATTTTGTTATGACAACTAGATTTGGTTGGATTTTGGAGCTAATTTGTTTTACAAAAATATATGAATTTTGAAAATATTTTTTTGAAATTTTGTGATATTCATGATTTTCTGCTTCAATTTGAATATTTTATTGAAGCTAATGATTTGAGTTAGCTATTTTGTGAAAAAAAGTTTGTTTTTGGGGCGATGAGATCTTTGAAGTAAATCTTCCATTTTTTAGTCGAATTCGATATTTCGTTGTGGTAGAATAATGATGATGAAATTACAAGGGTTTGAAGAACATATTTGATATGACAGGTCAAGATGCGAGATATACTCACCAAAATTTGGATGACGCTTTGTGGGATTTGAAGATATCATCATCGTGGTTTAAAAGTTTTAAACCTGATCAGCATTAGTTGTTAAGATGGCTCATCAAGGGTCTATGTGGAAGATGAAGATTTGAAGATTGGCTTCTTGTAGCAGAATTTGTTTCGAGGTGGAGATTGTCAGAATTTTTGAATTTAAATTTGTTTTTGGGCTAGGCTAATGAGCAAGAGCCATGAATCTCCTTATAGAATTCATGTCAATGTGGAGATTGTTAGAGTTTGGTGTAACATGAATTCTATTTGGGTTAGACCAATGAGCTTGCATTATAGATCTCATTTAGAGTTTTCTTTTCGCTATAAATTCATGTAAGTTAGAGTCGAAAAACTTGCAGTTGTATTTCAATCTTCATAGTAGATTTGTTCCTCTGCATGTTGTTTTCTTCGAAAGGCGTAAATTTGGTATCCAATATCGTATTTTCTTTTTCTGGTTATCGTTCAATTTCTAACACAATCTCATAGTGGATAGAGTCGGGCCTCATTGAGGAACATTTTTTCAACCTCGGAATGCATTAATCCTTTTTTCGTGTTAAAACATATCATATATATTGAGGGAAGGGTCTCTTTTCTCACCTGATTGATGGTAGAGGTCAATCCCCTATCACTTTTAGTGCCTCTTTGTGGTTATGAGAATGAGAACACATTCCTTAAATGTCATTCGTAATGAAGTAGCATCTTTTAAGTGAGTAGGGGTGCATCGGACTCGAACGAATAATTTGTTCCCCACCCCAGGCATAGTTAGTGAGCCGTGTAATAGGCCACTATGTCGGTACCTGAACAGGTGAAAATTTTTTTTGTAAAAAAAAAATTAAAAGTAATGACTTATGAGAAACTGAGACATTGGAAATTCTTAAGATTACTATTTCTTAAAGTAATGACTTTGCTTAGGCCTTCAGGAACTATTGGGTTGCAGCCTCATAGTCCAGTGTCGTGGTGCTGCAGTTCAAAGCCGTGACACTAACGAAATAAAGAAAATAAAATATCCATTTTCAAGGCTCAACCCAAAGATAGTCTAATGGTCTGCCTGATAGGCTTAAATATATAAACCAGTCCTTTGACCAACTTTTTTTTTTTAATTAAAACTGTTAATTATCCAACAAATTAAACCTGAACTAGACCGGAATCGCAGTTTTAATGGGAACAATGGTTTTGGTCCTAGTTTGGTCTGGTTTTGCCCACCAAAAGAACAAAGTGTTAGAATTTGGTATGACTCGAATTCTAGTTTGGCCAAATCCGTATATCAATATTAAGATTTTATATTTTCTCTATATATTGATGTTTGAGTCGCAAAACTCATTGTACCGATTGATTACTGATTTCTCTTCTCTGCCTGTGGTTTTTTTCTTCTAGGATTTCCACGTAAATTTCGACGTCCATTATTTTTTCATTTTCTTTTTCAGTTTCTCGTTCGATTTTTCAACATGAAGATTCAAGGTTCGCAATTCAGTCCACGATTTTGGGTGTCAAAACATTGAAAACCGAACCATGAGAAAAAAATTTGACCCAAAAACTGACATCAAACCTGATCCAAATTGCAAAACCAGACCTAAAACAATAAAAAAATGTAAATAATTTTTTTTTATTTTTTTTATAAATTTGGAATTGAACCGTGCAACACGATCGGTTTCCAGTCTCAAAATCTCATGGTTTCGGTTCCGGATCCCATTTAGGTTCAAAGATCGAACCGATCCGGATTGCTCCCACCCCAGCCTCCAACTAGTAATCCATATTTTACTATTTTGCGAGTAAAATAGATGAATTACCCATGACCCCTTCTGTCTTACTTCTTCTCCAATGAACGTAGCATTCACTGACAGGGAAACTTGCTCCATAGAATCCTGTGGACATGACAGGAACGTAAAAAGTCATTCCAGTTTTCTTCTTTAAATTCCCCGTTCATACACATTCTTAGAGAAAAAAAGCTTAAACGAGTGAAGGTTTTGAAAAAATGGCGTTTTTTGTAGATTTTCCTTCAATGGTGTAGCGCCCCGAGTTCTCTGAACCCGGTTCGTCACACAAAACCTGAACACGAACTAAAAACTTCATTCATAATTTAAAATTTTGCAGCGGAATTAATTTAAATAACTTAGAGTTAAACCAAAACCATAAAGTGTTTGGATAATCGGATAAAATGTTCGAGATAAATCGACCAAAAGAAATAAAGGTTTAAATCACAAAATACTATTAAAACTCTAAAGACAACCACTTCTGCCGGTGGAAAATCAACGGAAGAAGCAGACACAGCAAGTATAAGACTCCTGCCGATGACGTGGAACTGAAAGACATTTCTCGGCGGGCTGCACTTACCGATGACGTCAACACAACTTCATCTGCCGATGACGTCAACACAATTTCATCTGCCGATGACGTCAGCACAACTTCATCTGCCGATGAAGTCAACACAACTTCATCTGCCGATGAAGTCAACATGACTGCACATACAACTTCAACTGCCGGTGAAGTCAACATGACCTCATCTGCCGATAAAGGTCATCCAACTTCTGCCGATGATAAAACCAACGCAAGGGACAGAAACAGGCTTCTGCCGATGACGTCATCCAAACGACAGGACTAAACATCTACCGATAGAAGTAATTCTATCAATAGCGAAATGACAAAAACATCTACCGATAGACATCTCCTTCCGGTAGGTTCAAACTACTCAACTTCTGCCGATAAAATGCATCTACCGACAGATAACAAAACACACCCCATCCACCGATAGATTCAGGGCGACATTCTGGCTACACCTAATTATACAATACAACTCCATTTATGAAAAGAGTCTATTTGCCTTACTGAAATCACTCAGAAAAGGATTCAAACCCATATATTACTTAAAATCCAACAAGTGCAAATCTTCAAACCTCAGCGGAATGCCATTATCAGATAGTAAAACTCAATTTGTTCAAAACACTGAAATCACTACTGTTATGAAAACTCGATCCATAAAAAAAAAAGCAATGATAATAAAACCTTCACTCCAACAGACATCAATTAAACTGCCCCATCAGCTGCCAGAACATTGTGTGGATGCACTCCTCCAACCCAACTAGCCCTCTGTGAACTCAGTAAACACACCTGCTAAAGCTTCTTCACCTACATCACAAAACTCATCTATTAGCCTAATGCTAAGCAAGTAAAGCAATAATGAAATGAAATACTGAAACATAAATTCCTAAACATGCAGTTTCTACTTTTCTCATCTCAGTTGCATATTCATCGTTTCTGTACAGATCCCCCTGTGAAATTGGGAGTTGGATCATTTCTCCCAAAGTATAAATATCCACTGGCTCGTTAAGGGTTGAATTAATTCCCCTAACAGCAAATCTAATACTCATAACTGTTCAGATCCCCCTGTAGGATTGGGAAGTGGATCACTTTCCCCAAAACCTCAATCCACTGGCTCATTAAGGGTTGGATTAATTCCCTTAATAGCAAATCTGCTTCTCGTACTGTTTCAATCTGTTCATTCCTTGCCGATTCAAAACATGTAAATTCATTTTCGTACATTTCAAAATATGATGCATGACAACTGGAAATAAACACATAACATACATAAATCCTACTGTTTTGTGATGTAGGCCCGAAGGCACAAACAAGCTCTACTTACCTGGTCTCCTGGAAATCGCTCGGTTTCAACTACTTGAAAGCCCTGTTCACCTAGTGTCATAAACAGAACACTAATCAGAACTTCACTAAATCTCATCCCACACCATTCACAAATCTAAGGAGCTAGCTTAGAACTTCGGGCCATCGCACATTCTTGGTTCAGCACTAAACTCGAACTCAGCTCACTCTCAGCATTCACCAAGTTACACACGCAATGCACTCCCGCTATCTATTTACTATAATATCGAGAAGATGAATGGAAAACTTACCTAGGTCGAAGGTGAATCGCGCGAGGAAGATCGCCTAGAGAGCTCGTCTGCCTTAGCTGAAACCCGAAGAGGAAATGGTATGAAATGGTGGCGGCTACAGTGCATTAAACCCAACCCTCTTCCCTTAAATACGTTATCCACTCTTTGAAAATTGTAATTTACTCTAGTGCCCTTGCCAAGTTATTTAATAACCCTACTTAATTTATTGACTAATCAAGTGTATCTTATTAATAATAAAAGAGCTGGTTCGATAGAACCGGGTGCTACAATCTACCCTCCTTGAAAGAATTTTGTCCTCAAAATTCAGTACCTGAATAACTCCGGATGTTGTTCCATCATGTCTTGCTGGCGTTCCCAAGTTGTCTCCTCCATGTTTTGATTGCGCCATAAGACTTTCACTAGTGGAACCTCTTTGTTGCGCAATATCTTCACTGCATGGTCTAATATTTTTACTGGTCTCTCTTCATAGGCAAGGGTAGGATGAATCTCAAGGTCTTGCTGTTTCATGACTTGATATGGACTCCTGATGCATTTCTTCAACATAGACACATGGAACACACTGTGTATTCCATCCATGGATGTCGGTAGTTGCAACTGATAGGCTGCTCTCCCAACTCTCTTCAGAACAGTGAATGGTCCAATAAATCTGGGGTTCAACTTTCCTTTCTTTCCAAATCTCACAACTCCTTTGAAAGGTGACACCTTAAGAAAAACCTCATCACCTACCTCAAATTCCAGTTCCCTTCGTCTTTTGTCTGCATAGCTTTTCTGTCGGCTTTGAGCTGTCAGGATTCTTTGACGGATAAGAGCAATCTTCTCTACTGTCAGTTGCACAATTTCAGGACCAATTAATTATGCCTCCCCAACTTCATCCCAATACAATGGTGATCTGCACTTCCGTCCATATAATGCCTCGTACGGTGCCATACCTATGGTTGCCTGAAAACTGTTATTGTAAGAGAATTCTACTAAGGACAGGTACTTGTTCCAAGAACCTTGGAAATCCAGCGTGCATGCGCGAAGCATATCCTCCAGTGTTTGAATGGTTCTTTCAGATTGTCCATCGGTTTGAGGGTGGAAAGCTGTGCTAAAACTAAGTTGTGTTCCCATAGCCTTATGCAAACTCTTCCAAAACTTAGATGTAAATCTAGAGTCTCGGTCTGAAACTATAGAACTTGGAACTCCATGCAGTCTGACGATCTCTTGCACGTACAATTCAGCTAGCTGATCCATCGAGTAGGTTATCTTTATAGGCAGAAAATGAGCTGACTTGGTTAGACGGTCAACTATCACCCAAATTGCATCATGTCCCTTAGCTGTCCTAGGTAATCCAACAACAAAGTCCATCGTTATTTGTTCCCATTTCCATTCGGGAACTGGCAAGGGTTGCAATGTACCTGAGGGTCTCTGGTGCTCAGCTTTGACTTGCTGGCAGACCAGACATGACCTTACATACATCGCCACACTTCTTTTCATACCTGGCCACCAGTAATACTGCTTGAGATCTCTGTACATCTTTGTACTCCCAGGGTGGACAGAGAATCCGGAAGAGTGAGCCTCAGAAAGAATTTCCTCACGAAGCTCATTATTGGCGGGAACAAACCACCTATTTCTAAACTTAAGGGTTCCATCGGTAGAATGGCTAAATTCTGTCTTGTCCGTAGAATCCATGCTTGTCTTGTACCTGATACATTCATCATCATTTGTCTGAGCTTCCTTTATTTTCTCAAGAATGGTAGGCTTTAAGGTTATGGCAGAAAGTATAGCTGATACACTGGTCACTGCTTCTAGATTAAACTTTTGGAATTCTGACTCTAAGGTTAATGGCATATTAGAAATCATAGTTGGGGTTGAGGTTGTGACTCTACTCAGGGCATCTGCCACAACATTTGCCTTGCCAGGGTGGTACTTAATCTCAAAATCATAATCTTTGACAAACTCTAACCATCTACGCTGCCTCATATTCAGTTCTTTTTGCGTAAAAATATACTTCAGACTTTTATGATCTGAAAATACCTCACAAGTTTGTCCATATAGGTAATGCCTCCAAATTTTAAGTGCAAATACAACTGCAGCTAATTCCAAGTCGTGTGTAGGGTAGTTCTTCTCATGAGTTTTTAACTGTCTAGAAGCATAGGCTATAACCTTATCATCTTGCATCAACACACAGCCAAGACCGATCTTAGAAGCATCACAATAAATACTAAATTTACCACCTTCAACAGGGAGGGTCAAAATTGGAGCATTGGTCAGCTCCTGTTTCAAGGTTTGGAAACTATGTTCACATTCGTCAGTCCATGTATATTTCACGTTTTTCCTTGTTAACCTAGTAAGGGGTGTGGCAATCTTTGAAAATCCTTCAATGAACTTTCTGTAATACCCTGCTAGTCCAAGAAAACTTCTAATATCTGTAGCACTCTTCGGTTGGGGCCATTCCTTAACTGCTTGAACCTTGGCTGGATCAACAGATATTCCATCACCAGAGATCACATGACCAAGAAAGTGAACTCTGTCCAACCAAAACTCACACTTTGAAAACTTAGCATAAAGCTGGTGTCTTCTCAGTACATCCAACACTAAACTCAAATGTTTTGCATGCTCTTCCTTAGTTCTAGAATAGATTAGTATGTCATCAATGAATACAATGACAAACTTGTCCAAATGTTCGTGGAACACCCTATTCATAAGATCCATGAAGGCTGCTGGCGCATTAGTCAAACCAAATGACATAACCAAAAACTCATAATGTCCGTACCTTGTGCGAAAGGCAGTCTTTGGGATGTCCTCAGATTTAACCTTCAACTGATAGTAACCGGACCTAAGATCAATCTTAGAGAAAACTCTCGCACCCTTAAGTTGGTCAAATAAGTCATCAATCCTCGGCAGTGGATACTTGTTCTTGACAGTTAGCTTATTCAACTCTCTATAGTCTATGCACATACGCATTGATCAGTCTTTCTTTTTAACAAAAGGGACAGGTGCACCTCATGGTGAAAAACTAGGGCGTATGAACCCTTTTCCTAACAAATCCTCCAACTGCTTCTTTAACTCTTTAAGTTCTGTTGGTGCTAGTCTATACGGGTTTTTAGACACAGGCTCGGCTCCGGGGTAGACATCTACAACAAATTCGATTTCTTTATCTGGTGGTAAACCAGGAAGGTCGTCTAAAAATACATCAGGAAAGTCTCGGACAACTAAAACATTTTGAGGGTTTGCCTTTCCTACAAGTTGTGTGTCTACAACGCTAGCTAGGAAGCACAAATACTCTCCACATAGGGAAACTAACTATTCCAGTCCTACAATCGATCGTGGCATAATGCTTAAACAGCCAATCCATTCCTAAGATTACATCAAATCCCCTTATATCCATAATAATGAGGTCAGCAGGCAAATTCATGTTCCCCGCTAATACCACACTATCAGGCATCACTCGATTGGAGTGCATGCACTCACCAGAAGGTAATGTAACATTAAACACATGCATAGAAGGGGTAAACTGTACATCTAACTTATCAGCAAATGTAGATGCTATAAATGAATGCGTTGCACCGGAATCTATCAAAGTAAAAGCAGGCACAGAGTTGACCAATATAGTACCTGACACTACAGCAGGCTGTTCTTCACCCGCCTCCGTCATGGAGAATATTCTTGGTTTAATCATAGCAGGACCACTCTTAGGAACTGGACAGTCCCTGCTAATATGGCCGACTTTGTTACAATTGTAGCATCTGGTGATCCTAGGCTTCGGGCACTCTTTGTACGTATGGCCAGCCTCCTCACAGTTGAAGCACTTCCCAAATCCCATCCTGCACTCCCCGGGGTGGTTTTTCAAGCACTTAGGACACGGGGGAAATTTCCTGACATTCTGCACCTTCCCTCCAGCTCCTTGGCTACTCTGGCCTTCACTTGGCCTCTTCGTTCCTCTCTGATGGTGTTGCTGGACAAACCTTTGTGGGACCTCCTTTGCTCTAGCACACTTCCTTTCAGCCTCTTCCACTTCCAGAGCAGTGGACACAACTTCGCTGAACGTTAAACCTTTAATGCCACAGAATTTGACTCCTCGATAGATCTCCGGCTTCAGTCCATGCACAAATTTGAACACCTTGTCCTCGTCCTTATGAGCAAAGTGTCCAGCATACCTGGACAAGGACTCAAATTGTCTACTGTACTCTGCCACCGACCCTGTCTGCTTCAAATTCAGAAATTCCAACTTCTTTGCGGTTTGGACCGTGCTGTTAAAATATTTCTCATAGAAGATGTCCTTAAACTGTGACCAAGTCATAGTCAGAACGTCGGTGGTGGTTTCAACTGTTTCCCACCAGAGTTGAGCTTCGCCAGCCAAATGAAATGTAGCCAACGTGACCTTGTCTTCCTCTCCTATGCTGGCGCACCTAAACATACTTTCAATCTTTCTAAGCCATCCTTCAGCAAGCATTGGATCGGATGACTGTCCATCGAACGTGGGTGGTCTTAGTCTCCGGAATCTATCTCCAGAATGCTCATTGCTAGAACCCGAGTTGGCACTTCCTTGTGCTTCTCGACTCAACAGCACTCCTAATTGATCAGACTGTTGACGCACTATATCAGTCTGCTGACGCATCAATTCGGTCAGCTGCCTAATTACACTAGAGTCCTCTTCACGTCTTGGACTTGGTATTTCTCTTGGTATCCTTGGTCTTCCTGGTCGTCTAGCCATTATACTAAATTCCCTGCACAGGGTTAACTGCCCTCATAAACATTTTATAACTAAAGCTAACTTAAACACTTACAGTTGTTGGAGTGCTTCCATGCAACGATTGGCACTGATGAGTAATCTTTTAAACAGTTTAACCGAATGTCTCTGATACCATACTGTAGCGCCCCGAGTTCTCTGAACCCGGTTCGTCACACAAAACCCGAACACGAACTAAAAACTTCATTCATAATTTAAAATTTTGCAGCGAAATTAATTTAAATAACTTAGAGTTAAACCAAAACCATAAAGTGTTTGGATAATCGGATAAAATGTTCGAGATAAATCGACCAAAAGAAATAAAGGTTTAAATCACAAAATACTATTAAAACTCTAAAGACAACCACTTCTGCCGGTGGAAAATCAACGGAAGAAGCAGACACAGCAAGTATAAAACTCCTGCCGATGACGTGGAACTGAAAGACATTTCTCGGCGGGCTGCACTTACCGATGACGTCAACACAACTTCATCTGCCGATGACGTCAACACAATTTCATCTGCCGATGACGTCAGCACAACTTCATCTGCCGATGAAGTCAACACAACTTCATCTGCCGATGAAGTCAACATGACTGCACATACAACTTCAACTGCCGGTGAAGTCAACATGACCTCATCTGCCGATAAAGGTCATCCAACTTCTGCCGATGATAAAACCAACGCAAGGGACAGAAACAGGCTTCTGCCGATGACGTCATCCAAAACGACAGGACTAAACATCTACCGATAGAATTACTTCTATCAATAGCGAAATGACAAAAACATCTACCGATAGACATCTCCTTCCGGTAGGTTCAAACTACTCAACTTCTGCCGATAAAATGCATCTACCGACAGATAACAAAACACACCCCATCCACCGATAGATTCAGGGCGACATTCTGGCTACACCTAATTATACAATACAACTCCATTTATGAAAAGAGTCTATTTGCCTTACTGAAATCACTCAGAAAAGGATTCAAACCCATATATTACTTAAAATCCAACAAGTGCAAATCTTCAAACCTCAGCGGAATGCCATTATCAGATAGTAAAACTCAATTTGTTCAAAACACTGAAATCACTACTGTTATGAAAACTCGATCCATCAAAAAAAAGCAATGATAATAAAACCTTCACTCCAACAGACATCAATTAAACTGCCCCATCAGCTGCCAGAACATTGTGTGGATGCACTCCTCCAACCCAACTAGCCCTCTGTGAACTCAGTAAACACACCTGCTAAAGCTTCTTCACCTACATTACAAAACTCATCTATTAGCCTAATGCTAAGCAAGTAAAGCAATAATGAAATGAAATACTGAAACATAAATTCCTAAACATGCAGTTTCTACTTTTCTCATCTCAGTTGCATATTCATCGTTTCTGTACAGATCCCCCTGTGAAATTGGGAGTTGGATCATTTCTCCCAAAGTATAAATATCCACTGGCTCGTTAAGGGTTGGATTAATTCCCCTAACAGCAAATCTAATACTCATAACTGTTCAGATCCCCCTGTAGGATTGGGAAGTGGATCACTTTCCCCAAAACCTCAATCCACTGGCTCATTAAGGGTTGGATTAATTCCCTTAATAGCAAATCTGCTTCTCGTACTGTTTCAATCTGTTCATTCCTTGCTGATTCAAAACATGTAAATTCATTTTCGTACATTTCAAAATATGATGCATGACAACTGGAAATAAACACATAACATACATAAATCCTACTGTTTTGTGATGTAGGCCCGAAGGCACAAACAAGCTCTACTTACCTGGTCTCCTGGAAATCGCTCGGTTTCAACTACTTGAAAGCCCTGTTCACCTAGTGTCATAAACAGAACACTAATCAGAACTTCACTAAATCTCATCCCACACCATTCACAAATCTAAGGAGCTAGCTTAGAACTTCGGGCCATCGCACATTCTTGGTTCAGCACTAAACTCGAACTCAGCTCACTCTCAGCATTCACCAAGTTACACACGCAATGCACTCCCGCTATCTACTTACTATAATATCGAGAAGATGAATGGAAAACTTACCTAGGTCGAAGGTGAATCGCGCGAGGAAGATCGCCTAGAGAGCTCGTCTGCCTGAGCTGAAACCCGAAGAGGAAATGGTATGAAATGGTGGCGGCTACAGTGCATTAAACCCAACCCTCTTCCCTTAAATACGTTATCCACTCTTTGAAAATTGTAATTTACTCTAGTGCCCTTGCCAAGTTATTTAATAACCCTACTTAATTTATTGACTAATCAAGTGTATCTTATTAATAATAAAAGAGCTGGTTCGATAGAACCGGGTGCTACAAATGGTGTGATGCATCTTCTTTTCGTGTCTTTCTCTCTCATACAAACCAATTCTACTTGCAGCTCAGTTACTTTTTGACAATTTCTCTTCTGGGTTTCGTAGCTTTAAAGCTCACAATGTTGGTTTTTTTTTTTGAGTAAATGACAGAAATTGAGGTGATCGATTGTCTCTCATTGGGCGGCACTGTTTGTAAAATAATATTGGTTGATGTTTATGGCAGAGGTATTGCCGATCGATCTCCGCTCCTTGGGCGATCGATCAGCTCTTTCTTGCTCCTCGTGATGGATGGCAGTGGTAGTGCCGATCGATTGGCGAACATGGGCGATTGATCGACTCTGCGTACGTATATTTGATTAATGCTAGAGGCATCGCCGATCGATCGCCGAACGTGGATGATCGATCGGCTCTGCCACTGCACAAACAAGTGGCAGAGGCATTGCCGATCGATCGGCTTTATCACAACTCTGCAAAAGGATCAACTCTGCACAATTTTGGTTGATAGCAGAAGCATTGCCGATCGATCGGTGCTCATGAGCGATCGATAGGCTTTACCTCTGCGAAACAAAATCACCCTAAAGACTCCAAAATTTTGATACTCAAACGTCAACTTATGAAACTCACGTGATGTGGCTCAATGTGTACAAATCCTATTGGTTAAGATATTTTGTGTTATTGATTGATTCGATGGAACTTAATCGTTATGTATAAGTGAGAAGAAAACTGGTCCTCTCTCTACCTGAATGTTTACGGTGGTCTTTCTCCATTAAAACCATCACTGAAGAAATTTAGTGGTTAAGAGAGAGAAATCATTTTCTGGCCCTATGGGGAAAGGTAAGTGAAGTTTTCGCTAAAGTAGACTTGTAAAAATCAATTTGTTCATGATCCTATTGTTTTTCCTTGATGAAAATGAGAAACAATTAAAGAGAAAATGCTAACATGTGGTATCAGAGCATAAGTTTTAGAATAGTTGATTTTTCATGATGAATAATCGTATGTTTATCCGTTGCTTAATAATTAAATTGTGTTAAAATAAGCATGTATAACATGTGAGATCAAGAAATTTCACAGATTATTGTTCACCGATTACTATTAATCTCACGGTTACTGTTCACGTGTTCATCTCATGGTTGCTGTTCACGTTGAAAATAATGAAATAATTCTTGATGTTTGGATGATTTTGTTTGAATCAAGAATTATTAGTTTCATGCTTATTTAATTTGATATCTGAATTATGTATAATTTGTTAGTCACCAAAGTGGCCGAATTAGAAAGATTTACTTAGATATCAAATTAACTAAAGTCAATTACTCATATTTTACGTGACGCTTGCTAATGAAATGATATGATGATAATTATGATTTTGACATGAGTATATTGATTTTCATTACTATAAAATATTATGAATCGCGCAAGGTTTTCACTAAAGTAGACTTGTAAAAATCAATTTGTTCATGATCATGTTGTTTCTCCTTGATGAAAATAAGAAACAATTAAAGAAAAAATGCTAACATGTGGTATAAAAGTATAAGTTTTAGAATAGTTGATTTTCCATGATGAATAATCGTATGTTTATTCGTTGCTTAATGATTAATTTGTAACACCCGAAACTTAGTCAAAATTTTTTTTTTTATGGGAATTTTAAGGTAAAGAAAAAAGGGACGTTACATAATTTCTGTTAAAATAAGCATGTATAACATGTGAGATCAAGAAATTTCACAGATTGTTCACCGATTACTATTATATCACGGTACTGTTCACGTGTTCATCTTCATGGTTGCTGTTCACGTTGAAAATAATGAAAATAATTCTTGATGTTTGGATGATTTTGTTTTGAATCAAGATTATTAGTTTCATGCTTATTTAATTTGATATCTGAATATGTATAATTGTTAGTCACCAAAGTGGCCGAATTAGAAAGATTTACTTAGATATCAAATTAACTAAAGTCAATTACTCATATTTTACGTGACGCTTGCTAATGAAATGATATGATGATAATTATGATTTTGACATGAGTATATGATTTTATACTATAAAATATTAGAATGTGATTTGTGCCACCCAAAGAGAACTTCAATATATATTTATGATTGGCTGATTGCATTATTACTTAAAGCATTAAAGCATGAGCATGTTTTATATTTGCAACATCTGTTCCTGTGTCTCTTCATTTGTAAGCCACGTCTGTCGTAAAGTTTTCTTGTCTAAATTTTTCTAAATGTGCGAACAAGTTCAGTTTCACCTTGGTGTTCTAGATCTTGATTAACACTTTTAATTGAGAAACCAGCTGCTATTACTGCAACGAGTAGTGCTGATCAGAGATCTTCCTATAATGCTTGAGATCGATCAAACAGACTGAGATTAATGTTTTGTGAATGACTGTAGCAAACAATATCAAGTCCACATTTCCTAAAACTGAAAGTACTAAAGAATTTATGAAATTTGTGGAAACATACTATTAGTCTGACTTTGCTAATAAGTCACTGGCTAGGACATTGATGGGTACTTTGATTACCATAATTGATGGTTCTCAGACCAGGCATGATCATGTGTTTCTCCTTGATGAAAATAAGAAACAATTAAAGAAAAAATGCTAACATGTGGTATAAAAGTATAAGTTTTAGAATAGTTGATTTTCCATGATGAATAATCGTATGTTTATTCGTTGCTTAATGATTAATTTGTAACACCCGAAACTTAGTCAAAATTTTTTTTTTTATGGGAATTTTAAGGTAAAGAAAAAAGGGACGTTACATAATTTCTGTTAAAATAAGCATGTATAACATGTGAGATCAAGAAATTTCACAGATTCTTCACCGGTTACTGTTAATCTCACGGTTGCTGTTCACGTGTTCATTTCACGGTTGCTGTTCACGTTGAAAATAATGAAATAATTCTTGATGTTTGGATGATTTTGTTTGAATCAAGAATTATTAGTTTCATGCTTATTTAATTTGATATCTGAATTATGTATAATTTGTTAGTCACCAAAGTGGCTGAATTAGAAAGATTTACTTAGATATCAAATTAACTAAAGTCAAGTACTCATATTTTACGTGATGCTCGCTAATGAAATGACATGATGATAATTATGATTTTGACATGAGTATATTGATTTTCATTATTATAAAATATTATGAATCGCGCAAAAGTTGATTTGTTATTTTATAATTATGAATATGATTGTGGTAAATTGATATCCTTTGCTTAGGTGTGTTTAGTATATCCAAAGATGACAAATATGTCTATTTCAAATATGTTAGTTGCCAATTGTATAAAATTAAATTGAGTATCAATTATGTTTATGATTATATATTGTTGTGCCACCCAAAAGAGAACTTCAATATATATTTATGATTGGCTGATTGCATTATTACTTAAAGCATTAAAGCATGAGCATGTTTTATATTTGCAACATCTGTTCCTGTGTCTCTTCATTTGTAAGCCACGTCTGTCGTAAAGTTTTCTTGTCTAAATTTTTCTAAATGGTGCGAACAAGTTCAGTTTCACCTTGGTGTTCTAGATCTTGATTTAACACTTTTAATTGAGAAACCAGCTGCTATTACTGCAACGAGTAGTGCTGATCAGAGATCTTCCTATAATGCTTGAGATCGATCAAACAGACTGAGATTAATGTTTTTGTGAATGACTGTAGCAAACAATATCAAGTCCACATTTCCTAAAACTGAAAGTACTAAAGAATTTATGAAATTTGTGGAAACATACTATTAGTCTGACTTTGCTAATAAGTCACTGGCTAGGACATTGATGGGTACTTTGATTACCATGAACTTTGATGGTTCTCGTACCATGCATGAGCATGTTGTCGAAATGAAGAACATGACAGCAAGACTAAAAACCATGGAAATGGAAGTGAATGAGATTATCATGAATTCCTTGCCTCCTCAATATGACCTATTTCATATGAGCTATAATACTATGAGGAATAAGTGGAATGTGAATGAATTGCAAATTATACTCATTCAGGAAGAGTAAGGCTTAAGAAACTAGGAACTCAACCTGTCAATCTCATGAATCAAAATGGAGTTAGAAAGAAACCAAGAAAGAAAAGTGAAAAATGCAAGAAAAGACTATCATCGATAAATCAGTCTTATTTCCAAATCCACAAGAAGGAACAACAGAAAGATAAATATCATTTCCGTGGAAAGCATGGACACTATCAGAATTATTGCCTGAAACGTAAGACATGGTTTGAAAAGAAAGGTAAGCCTAGTGCTTTCATATGTTTCGAATCAAATTTAACTGAAATTCCTTGTAATACTTGGTGGATTGATTCTGGTTGTACCGCTCATGTTTCTAACACAATGCAGGGATTCCTTACCACCCAAACCATAAGCCCAAATGAAAAATATATATTTATGGGGAATCGAGTCAAAGTTCCAGTTGAAGCTATTGGAACTTACCATTTAAAGTTAGACACTAAACATCAATTAGATCTTATTCAAACGTTTTATGTTCCATCTGTTTCTCGAAATTTAGTTTTCTTGTCCAAACTTGATACAACTGGATATTCCTTTATGTTTGTGAATGAATGTTTCAGTTTGTATAAAAAATAACTTTTTCATTGGTTCTGGTGTTCTTTATGATAGTTTGTACAGATTAAAGCTTGATACCCTTTTTGCTTAGATTCTTTTAACCGTGCATCATAATGTTGGAACTAAACGTGGTTTAGTGAATGAATGTTCTGCTGATTTGTGACATAAACGATTGGGTCATATATCTAAAGAAAGAATGAAAAGATTAGTAAAGAATGAAATCATTCCATATTTGGATTTTACTGATATTGGTATTTGTGTTGATTGTATTAAAGGAAAACAAACAAGAAACACAATTAATAAAGCAGCCACAAGAAGCAAACAGCTCCTTGAAATTATACACACCGATATATGTGGTCCTTTTGATGTTCCATCTTTTGGTGGAGAAATGTATTCTATCACCTTTATTGATGATTTTTCACGTTATGGATATATCTATTTACTAAATAACAAATCTCAATCAATAAATACTCTTGAAGTGTTTATCAATGAGGTTGAACGACAAGTAGATAGAAAAGTGAAAATTATTAGATCTGATAGAGGTGGTAAATATTATGGAAGTTATGATGAAAATGGACAACATCCAGGTCCATTTGCTAAGTTCATTTAAAGTCATGGTATATGTGAGCAATACACAATGCCAGGAGCACCAGAACAGAATGGTGTTGCAGAAAGGCGCAATCGTACTTTAATGGATATGGTTAAGAGTATGTTATCATTGTGGATGTATGCTTTAAAAACTATTGTGTACTTATTAAACATGGTTCCTAGTAAGGCAGTCTCAAATACACCATTTGAACTGTGGACAGTAAGGAAACCTAGTTTAAGACACCTGCATGCTTGGGGTTGCCTAGCAGAAGTAAGAATTTATAATCTACAAGAAAAGAAACTAGATTCAAGAACAACCAGTGGTTTCTTCATTGGTTATCCAGAAAAATCTAAAAGATATAGATTTTACTGTCCTAGCTATAGTATGAGAATTGTTGAAACTGGAAATGCTAGGTTCATTGAAAATGGTGAAATCAGTGGAAATTTGGAACCACATAAAGTAGAAATTCAAGAAGTTAGGGTGAAAGTTTCAATACCTATAACTTCTTCTCAAGTTGTTGTTCCAACAGTTGTTGATCATCTCAATGACTTACACGAACAACAAATCAATGATCAAACACCACATGATAAGATTGTCACAAATGAACTTATAATAGATGAACCACTGGAAATACCATTACAAAGATCTATAAGAGAAAGAAGATCTGCTATTTCTAATGATTATGTGGTTTATCTTTAAGAGTCCGAATTTGACCTAGGACTTGATGATGACCTAGTTTCGTTTTCACAAGTCATGGAAAGTGAAAATTCTTATAAATGGTTAGATGTCATGAAAGATGAGTGAAAATCAATGGAACAAAATGAAATTTAAACTCATCAAATTGCCTGAATGTTATAAAAGAGTAGGGTGTAAATAGGTCTTTAAGACTAAGCACAACTCAAATGGTAATATTGAACGTAATAAAGCCAGACTCGTTGTCAAAGGTTATACTCATAAAGATGACATTGATTACAAAAAAATATTTTCTCATGTTTCAAAAAATGATTATCTTAGGATTATTATGACATTGGTAGCTCATTATGATTTAGAGCTCCATCAAATGAATGTGAAAACTGTATTTTTGAATGAGAATTTAGATGAAGAAGTTTATATGGACCAACCGGAAAGTTTTAAAGTTAAAGAAAAGGAACACATGGTGTGTAAACGTAAGAAATCAATATATGGACTTAAACAAGCTTTCTGGCAATGGTATCTCAAGTTCAATGATACCATTACTTCCTTTGGATTTAAGGAAAACATCGTTGATCGATGTATATATCTGAAGGTCAGTGGGAGTAAGTTTATATTTCTGGTTCTGTATGTTGATGATATCTTGTTGGCCACTAATGATCTTGGCTTAATGTATGAAACCTAGAAATATCTCGATATGAACTTTGAAATGAAAAATATGGGAGAGACGTCCTATGTGATTGAAATTGAAATATTCCGGAATAGATCACAAGGATTATTGAGCTTGTCTCAGAAAGCATACATTAATAAGGTTCTAGTTAGATTCAGAATGGAAATATGCTCTGCAAGTGTTGTCCCAATTCAGAAAGAAGATAAATTCAATCTCAATCAATGTCCAAGTAATGAACTGGAATGCACATAAATGACAGAGATTCCTTATGCATCTATTCTGGGAAGCTTGATGTATGCACAGACTTGTATCAGACCAGACATTAGTTTTGTTATTGGTATGCTAGGAAGGTATCAAAGTAATTCAGGCATAGATCATTGCAAAGCTGCAAAGAAAGTACTAAGGTATTTACAAGGAACGAAAGATCACATGCTCACCTATAAGCGATCTGTTTATCTTGAAGTGATTGGATATTCAGATTTTGATTATGCCGGATGTGTGGAGACCAGAAAATCCACTTTTGGCTATTTGTTCCTTTTATCCGCTGGAGCAATCTCATGGAAGAGTGCGAAGTAGTCTGTCACTGCTACATTCACAATGGAGGCTGTGTTTGTGCATGCTTTGAGACCACAATTCAATGTTTATGGATGCAGAACTTTATTTCAGGACTTGAAATTGTTAACAGTATCACCAAGCCGTTGAAAATTTATTGTGACAACTCCGCAACAGTCTTCTTTTCTAAAAACGAAAAGTATTTCAAAGGTGCTAAACACATAGAGTTAAAATACTTGACCGTTAAAGAAGAAGTTCAGAAACATAGAGTGTCAATACAACACATAAACACTAACTTTATGATTGCGGATCCATTAACAAATGATTGCCACCAAAGACATTTACAGAACATATCGAATGAATGGGCATTACCGAATGTTAACCTTATATTTATGTTTGTATTCTTTATGTACTTGACACTCTTGAACTCGTTTATTGACAGTTTCTGATATACACTTATGAATCCTGTTTGATTACATTTAATGCATTCATAAATGAAATTATGCAATTATGATGTGAACTAGATTAGTCTTTAAGAAATACACTAATGTGGACCGTTATATTATACCTTCTTATAAATCATATTGAGTGTAATATTAATATTGTGATATATGGAAGGAACTGTGTCGATAAAATGACATATGACCACTATGATCCATATTAGTTGTATACTTGATAGTGATATTATGTTTGACCAATATGGTGATGGATTATTTATCTTATACGCATTATAAGTATGTGTATGTAAGATAATGTCACATGGGCCAAGTGAGATAATATTGGTTTGTTTTGAGTAAATGACAGAAACAAAGGTGATCGATCGGCACTGTTTGCGAAATAATGTTGGTTGATGTTTATGGTAGAGGCATTGCCGATCGATCGTCGCTCCTTGAGCGATTGATCGACTCTTGCTTGCTCCTCATGATGGATGCCAGAGACAGTGCCAATCGATCGGCAAACATGGGCGATCAATCGGCTCTGTGTACATACGTTTGATTGATGGCAGAGGCATCGTCGATCGATCACCAAACGTGGGTGATCGATTGGCTCTGCCACTGCACAAACGAATGGCAGAGGCATTGCCGATCTATCGGTAAATGTGAGCAATCAATCGCCTTTATCACTACTCTGCGAAAGAATCTACTCTGCACAATTTTGGTTGATAGCAGAAGCATATCCGATTGATCAGCGCTCATGGGTGATCGATCGGCTCTACTTCTGCGAAACGAAATCACCCTAAAGACTCCAAAATTTTGATACTCAAACGTCAATTTATGAAACCCACGTGATGTGGCCCAATGTGTACAAATCATATTGGTTAAGGTATTTTCTGTTATTGATTAATTTGATTGAAATTAATCGTGATGTATATAAGTGAGAATAAAACTGGTCCTCTTTCTACCTAAATGTTTACGATGGTATTTCTCCATCAAAACCATCACTGAAGAAATTTAAGGGTTAAGAGAGAGAAATCATTTTCTGGCCCCATAGAGAAAGGTGCGTGAAGTTTTCGCTAAAGTAGACTTGTGAAAATTAATTTGTTCATGATCGTATTGTTTCTCCTTGATGAAAATGAGAAACAATTAAAGAGAAAATGCTAACACACAACCCCTACAACCTCCATTGATGAGTTTTATATTAGAGATAATTGGTTACTATTTCTTCTAGTTTAGTTACTGTCTTATCACTCATTTATTACCTCGATGTATACAAATTGTAGAGATTACTCAATTGCAATACTAGTTTTTACGTTTTCTTCTTCCTAGTTTTCCTTCTTCTCTATCAGGGAGATCTCTCAAGGATTTTAAATCCTTACATGGTATCAGAGCCTAAGGATGGCTTCCTCTAGCTCAACTGTCTTCCCAAACCCTACTCCCTCCTTCAGCGTCAATCCCCCTCCTCTCACTTCCCTTCCTCCTGTTAACCAGACGCTCACCGTAAAAATAAACAGTACAAACTACCTGGTATGGAAGGCTCAGCTCCTTCATGTTGCAATGGCGAACGACATTCAACATTTGCTGGATAGCACCTCGGCTACACCTCCTCAGTTTTTGGATTCCATCGAAACTGAGACCAACCCAAACTTTTCAACATGGCAATGCTACAATAGCTTTCTCCTTAGCTGGATCTTTGCCTCACTATCGGAGGACCTTCTTCCCCAAATGATCTTCTTTACTGCCGCCCATGAAGTTTGGTCAGCCTTAGACAGAACCTTCGCATCCTCTTCTCTGGCTCGCATCACCAATCTTCGGGGCTGCCTCCACTCCCTGTCCAAAGATGGACTCTCGGTTTTTGCTTATTTCCAACAGTTCACTACAATTTGCAACATGCTTGCGGCGATTGGCGAACAAGTTTCTGACTGAGACAAGATCATCTATTTCCTCGGCAGTTTGGGCAGCGAATACAACTCCTTCGTCACCGCGATTACGTCCATTACGAATCGCTCTGAATAGATCCCTCTGGAAGAAATCCAGAGTTTGCTCCAGAGTTTCGACTTCCGCTTGGAGAAGCAAAACATTGTTGCCACCCTTCCGATGCTGGCTCTATTCCAGGCAAACATCGCCGCTCATCGCCCTCGCCCGCCGACACATTTTTGCTCAAATCCCTCCAGCGGCCTTTATCCACCCCGACCCACTTTTGTCAACCCGACCGGCCCGTGGCGCCCTTGGCCCAATCCACAAAATTGACCCAGATGCTAGATCTGCAACAAGTTGGGCCACTCCGCTGTCAAATGCTTTCAACTCCCAACTGCAACCCATCAAGCCCAATACTCGACCACCCGCCCAAACCAACCTAACCCACTTCACCATCGACCCGATCCATGCCTTATACCCATCTGTCTCAGCCCAAACCCAGCCCTTTTTCACCCATAACCCGGCCCATTCCCTTATTTCCTCACCCAACCCGATGCCCTCTCTTCTCCCTTACCCAAATCTCTCTTCCCCGAATAGTCACTCCGGCCTTCTCCCGATGCCAAACTTCTCATCGTCAACTACACTGTGGGTGCTCGATTCAGGGGCCACCCACCACTTTACTCCCCAGCCCGAGCTCTTGAGTCACTTTCAAACTCTTCCCGCGTCTTCACAGGTTGCCACTACCGAAGGTAATTCTCTTCCCTTGTCTTACTTTGGTTCTGCGAAAATTCCAGCCATCGGCCTCTCTCTTTTCTTGCCACATGTTTATCATACTCTGTATATTTCACACAATTTCTTAAGTGTCTCATAGCTCTGTTGACAGAATTTAATTTGTGTTGAATTTCACCCGAATTGTTTTTTTGTCAAGGATCGGAATACTCACTGAATCTTCCTTCGTGGTTCCCTCAGTGACGACCTCTACCACATGTCGTCGGCACCCCCAGTTTTGTCGCCTGCTGCTCGGCCATCCTTCTAGTCGCCGGCAGCTCGACCTCGGTCCTTCTATGCTCGGCAAGGAGCTTTTCCAGCCCCTTTTTTGGACTCTTTGTGGCACCTTCGGCTGGGTCACCCAACTTTTCCTATTTTGCAACAAGTCCTCAAATCTTGTAATTTACATTTGAACAATGTTGTTAATCCTTTTTGTACTCCCTGCCAAATGAGCAAAAGTCATAAATTACCTTTTCAAATTTTAGAATCTCATGCTCAATTTCCTTTTGTTCTGATTCACACCGATGTTTGGGGTCCCTCCCTGATAAAATCTATTACTGGCGCCTGTTATTTTGTCTTGTTTGTGGATGATTGTACTTGCTTCAAGTGGCTCTTTCCTTTCAAATTAAAAAGTGAAGCTCACAGTACCTTTGTCAATTTCTATCAATTTGTTCATACGCATTTTGACACTAAAATCAAAGGCGTTCAATCGGATTGGGGTGGCGAATTTCAATCTCTCACACCCTTCTTCTAATCTTTAGGCATTCAACATTGAGTTTCTTATCCCTATACCCCAAATCAAAATGGTAGGGTTGAACGAAAAAATCAACATGTTGTTGAAACCGGTCTCTCTTTACTATTTCACTTTTCTGTTCCTCATCATTTCTGAACCTATGCCTTTGGTACTGCTACTAGCTTGATAAATCTCTTACCCATTCTCATTCTCCGTCACAAGTCTCCGTTTGAATGTTTGTTCCAAAAACCTCCATATTATACCTATCTTCGTGTTTTTGGTTGTCTCTGCTTTCCACTTCTCAGGCCTTTCAACTCCTAATCCCGGTGAAAAGGCGAGGGAAGATAAGAGTTAACCTAGCAACCTGAAGGCTAGACTAACAATGGAGGGCTACTCCACTTAATCCAAAGATCAAGGAAAAACCAAAAGCAACAAACCTTTGGAGAGAAATAGATATTTCATAAATTGGCAAAAAGTTCCAATACATGCACCAATCCTATGCTTAAATAGGCAATCCTAATGTGAATGGTTAGGGTTTCCATAAGGATGAATGAATGGTGGTCCTTGGATGAAAAAAAGATGGATGGCCAAGATCAAGGCAAACAAGCACAAATCCTAGGGAGGAGATGAATGTCATGCCTAAATAGATCAATAGAGGGAATCTTGCCACATCATCAATCCATGAGGCCACTATCTCTTGTCCTTGCAAGGTTAAAAATTCAAGTTTGGGCCTCCCTTGGGTTGAAACACTATGAGCCTAAGTATCTTTAAAAGAATGGGCCAAATGTGATGCCTCCAAGTGGTGCCTCCAAATGTGCCAAGTGAATGTCCCCAAGTGGGCCTCCAAATGTGTCAAAGATGTCTCTAATGTGGCCTAATAAATGCCTCCAAGTAATGGGCCAAATAATGGGTCAAGTAATGGATCCTAAAATTTGGGCCAAATGGTAAATCCCAACCAAGTCACCAATATGTGACTAAGCCTAAATAAAATACTAAAGCATGAAAATGACTAATGGTTAAGAGTTTGCCAAAAGAAAAAAATAAAAATAAAATAAAGGAAAATTACAAAACTTGATCTCCAGAAGACAAATTCCGGCTTCTGCTAGTCCAGTTGGTGCTCGAGGATTTTCTTCATTACATTTCGAGCTTTGTTTCCATGTGAACTCCAAATTTGATGAACTAGCTTCCCATGCATCGTCCTTCAATAGTTCGTTACCTACACAAGAGAACACGTAATAAGTAAGGAGAATAAATAAAGTTTTGGCCTTTATCGGATTTTCAATTAATTGAGCCTCTTGGCATGTCACTAGTCTTCATCACAAAGGATCCTTATGTCTTGACCCTACCTCCAATAAAATCTATGTTTCTCGTCATATCACTTTTATGGAGTCTACTTTTCCGTTCTCATCTCCCACAAACCCCTACATCCCAACCCTCTCCCGTTACACTTCAAATTTCTTTTTTACCTTATCCTACCCCTACCTCAAATACCACTTCCTCAGCTTCTCTCCTTCCTCTAGTACCTTTCCTCTCTCCTACCCATACACCTCCTTTTGTTCCCCGTTCCTTATCCCCTTCTCCTCTCACCCTCCCCACCCCTCACACTTCCACACTTCCACACTTCCATTGCTTGACCAACCCATTCATAACCACCACCACCCCATGATTACAAGGGCTAAAACAGGTGTGTTTAAGCTTAAGGCTCTTCTCCTTGAACCCGCTCTTGAGCCAAAAACCTACAGTCAAGCTGCAAAATCTCCTCAATGGCTCTCTGCTATGCAAGAGGAAATATCTGCGCTCAGAGACACACGCACCTCGTCATTAGTTCCTCTCCCAAGGAATGCCAAAATAATCAGCTGCAAGTGGGTCTTCAAGACCAAGTTAAACTTTGATGGCAAGGTTTCTCGCTATAAGGCTCGTCTCGTAGCTAAAGGGTATGACCAAACTAAAGGCGTTGATTACGATGAAACCTTTAGTCTAGTGGTCAAACCAACCTCAGTTCGAGCAGTGCTTTCCTTAGTGGTTTTGTCTCACTGGTGTGATGACCCGAATGTGAACGTATGTGTACAACTGCGGGCAAACCTCGAGTTGCGGGGCAAACCTCGGGACCTAAGCCGAGTGTAGGCGAATCCCGGACTCGAGTATAAGCGAATCTTGGGTCGTAAAGAGGGGGTTGTCACAATCCCACATCGCTTGGGGAAGTACATGGAAATGAAACATATGTAAGAGATCCCTCCCAAGATAGCAAGACGCGTTTTGGAGCACAATTGGCAACGGATCCCATAAGAACTACACGAATTAAAGTGCTTCGGCGAGAGCAATTCCAGGTTGGGTGACCTTCTGGGAAGTTCTCGCCAAACAAAGCTGTGAGGGGAGGATATTTGTGATGACCCGAATGTGAACGTATGTGTACAACTGCGGCAACCTCGAGTTGCGGGGCAAACCTCGGGACCTAAGCCGAGTGTAGGCGAATCCCGGACTCGAGTATAAGCGAATCTTGGGTCGTAAAGAGGGGGTTGTCACAATCCCACATCGCTTGGGGAAGTACATGGAAATGAAACATATGTAAGAGATCCCTCCCAAGATAGCAAGACGCGTTTTGGAGCACAATTGGCAACGGATCCCATAAGAACTCCGAAGTTAAAAGTGCTTCGGCGAGAGCAATTCCAGGTTGGGTGACCTTCTGGGAAGTTCTCGCCAAACAAAGCTGTGAGGGGAGGATATTTGTGATGACCCGAATGTGAATGTATGTGTACGACTGCGGGGAAAACCTCGGGTTGCAGGGCAAATCTCGGGACCTAAGCCGAGTGTAGGCGAATCCCGGACTCGAGTATAGGCGAATCCCGGGTCGTAAAGAGGGGGTCGTCACAATCCCACATCGCTTGGGGAAGTACATGGAAATGAAACATATGTAAGAGATCCCTCCCAAGATAGCAAGACGCGTTTTGGTGCACAATTGGCAACAGATCTGTAACATCCCTAAAACTATACCCAATTTACCCGTACTTTTTTTTATATCCTTATACTTGATTAAACTTTAAACGAGAACTAAATCGAAATCAAATTCAGAATCGAAATCGGAAATTTAAATCTAACTTTTAAAGCTTTTTAAACAATCATAAAAATAATAAAATAAAACTATTTAAAACAATTAAAACTATTTAAAACATTTATCAAATCGCACAGGGGCAAAACCGGAAAGCAGAGGAAAATGAAGCAGGGATCAGTCGCTGTAGGCACTGCACAATGCAGCGCTCGATCGCTGCATTGTGCAGCGACCAAATTTCTCTCTGGAATCCGAGATTCCAGAGAGCAAAAACACTAATTCATTTCTATGCAATTTCTCATTCCATCGACATTTATCATATAAACTTAAACCCAATCGAACACCAACATCCATACACTCTCGCACCTTCATCCAGAACCGACTCGAACTGTGACAGCCCAGATCCGAACCCAATCGGAGTCCAGGATCGGAGCCATCACTCCGGGACAGTGTACGGAAAACGGTGACTATTTTTTTTTGAACATAAACAGATCGGTCAAAACGATAGACATTATACTTTTAAAATATTTACAGCGAAACAGAATTGAATGACAGGAAACATGCACTATCAATGAAAACCCTAGAAGAGCATAGCTTTACAGAGGGGAGAAACTACAGTGAGTAACAGAAAGCCTTTACAGGGAGAGAGAGTTCTCGGGTGTAGAAATTTAAAACAGGTTTCAATAATGGATAACAGAACATAAATTAGCATAAGGCTGGCGGAGGAGGAAACAGGAAACGTTGGCGGAAGAGCTGGGGCGAATAGCTGACAGAAGACTTAGTTTAGAGGAGCAGCGGAAGGCTTGAATGACGTCAGCCGGAAGATGCAGTTTTAAACTGAATCGGAGGAGAAATCAGTGGATGACATCATCGGAAGAGGTAATGACATCATCGGAAGAGGTAATGACAACAGACAGAGCCGGGTGAGATGATGACGTCAGCCGGAAGATGGATGATGTCACCGGTGGATGTAGGCAAAAACTGTAAATAGACTGGGCGGAAGATGTCGAATAAGACAAAATAGATGACGTCAACCGGAGGATGGGTGACGTCAACCGGAAGATACAGACAGAACTGGGAATAAACTGGGCGGAAGACTTTAGCTGGCGTTGGATGTCGAATAGGACAAGACAGATGACGTCACCGGAAGATGTAATTACACTGGCGGAAGACTTGGGTGACGTCAACCGGAGGATGTAATTTAACAGAAGGAAACGGGCAGCGGTGGATTTGGATTTTACACTTACCGGTGGATGTGACTTTTAAAACGGGCAGCGGGCAGCGGTGGACGTGATCGGATGATATAGTTTCTAAGGTGAAACTTAACAATTTTTAACAGGAAGTCCTAGGAACAGAAAACCTCAAACAGAAGGCATAAGGGCTTCAAACCCTCGAACCCGATTCTAAACACAGTTTTAAAACATGCATGGGAACATGACAGAAGTTAGAAAACCTAACAGAAGATAAAGAAAACAACTGCATGGATTATTCCAAAACAGAGACAATCCATGCACAGATTATCAGAGAATATCTCAAACAAATTCCAGAATACCATAAGACCTCTTTTAACTGTCAAATACAGTACAATTGACAGAAACAAAGAAGCAGATTGCGTGGACAGCTCTAAAACTAAAGGCCATCCATGCACAAACGGATAAAAGATTCCAGCAGTTCCAGAATGATTTCAATACATTTCAAAACATAAATACAACTGTCAAATACAGAGGTTTTAGAATACACCAACAAAACCTATACATAAATAAGATTTCTAACAAAAATCCAGACAGAGTTTTGAAACAAAACACCAGAGTTCAGTAAAACCTACAGACATAAACTTTACTTAAAAACTGAAACCTCAGAGCAGAAACATGTCTAACTGCAACAACCACCCTGTGAGCTCGATCCACCATTTACATCAGATCATCAATTTGAGGAACAAGGTCCTCGGTTTCAGGTTCAGTACCTACACCAGAGAGTTCACCTATGAGTCTAAAACTCAGTAAGACATAATCGGTATGCAGTGATGCAAAATGCTATGCATGCAGTTTTTCAGAATACGGTGACAGTACAGAGCATTTAGTTACAGTGGCAGTAGAATTAAGTGGAGCTTATAGAGGAACTGGCAAACAGTGGGGAAGGGGGAGGGTGCACTATTAGGCACATTCAGGGATACAGTACAGTAAACGGTAAACAGTAACAGTTCAGTGACCAGTCCCCGTCTCACACTTAACCTGGTACATTTCAGTCAGATTTTATCTTATTAGTTTCAAACTGTGTACAGAAATCAGTTTTGCATGGATTTTCAGTAAAACGTGTATGCATGACATTCTTAGTGCCTGAACCTATAACAGCAGACATCAGAAATAACAGGGCATATTGTGAGACAGAAAACAGACAACTCAGAACGTGAACTGAACAGACAACACAGAACACAAACTGAACAGAAGCTATAACATTTCTACCAAAAACTACCCGACAGAACAGGAACCCTAGTACCTCTGTGATGTAGGGCCTTAAGGGCCAACCTACGGTTATGAACTTACCTGTTTGCTGCGGTGTCAGATGCTCAAATGTCCCTGGAATGCTCGGACCTGTGGTATGCATGAAGAGGTATTAAATAGCTGCAAATGTTAACTAGTAAGTTGGTAGAATCTGCTCCAAACTCATCCAAACTCTTAGAAAACAAACTGGTGTGTTTTCATCCAAGAATAGTGAGTTTTCTCCAAATACCATAACCCTAAACTTCGGTAAAAACCCACATTAAACTTGTCCAAACTTGTTAGCATGAGTAGATGCTTACCTTTGATAGAAAACAGAAGGAAATCCAAGAAGATCGAAGGTGCTTCGATGGTTGCTTGTCGTTTGGGAGAGAGAATGCCGAGAAGAGGAAGAGAGAGCAGAGAAGTGAAATGAAGAAGGTTTCACGTAGGGGGAAGAACTTAACTTCTTCAACAAGCTGCCACATGTCAATCATCCATTTGATTTCTCCCACCAACCTTAATTTCTTCCTAATTTGCCCTTCCATTGGTTTTAAACTTAGTGTTATGCTTATTTAAACATTAGTTTGGTCTCCTCTTAAACATTCCATCATTTCAACCAAAATATACATTGTATTTAAATAATTTAAATACAATACGGGGAAACAATTACGTGACAAAAATGCCGGGTGTTACATTCCACCCACCTTAACAGAAATTTTGTCCTCAAAATTTGCCTAAGCAAAGAGGTCTGGATATTGTGCTCTAACATCCTCTTGTCTTTCCCATGTGGCCTCCTCCACATTATGATTTCGCCACAAAACTTTTACCAATGGGACCACTCGATTACGCAACACTTTGTGTGACATATCCAATATCTATATAGGCCTTTCTTCATAGGTCAGCGTCGGCATGATATCAAAGTCCACATGCTCCACGATCTGCGTTGGATCTCGTACACATTTTCTCAACATCGAAACATGGAAGACATTGTGGACCCCATCCATCGACGCTGGCAACTGTAGTTTATAAGCCATGTTTTCCACACGCTTCAGGATAGGAAAAGGGCCAATGAACCGTGGGCTGAGCTTTCCTTTCCTACCGAATCTCATCACGCCCTTAAAAGGCGACACCTTCAGGAATACCTCATTGCCCTCAGCGAACTCTAAGTCTCTTCTTCTATTATCCGCATAACTCTTCTGTCGACTCTGAGCAATTTTTATTCGTTGTTTGATAGCAGCTATCACCTCGGACATCTGCTGTAATATCTCAGGGCCGATAAGCCTGGTTTCTCCGACCTCATCCCAACACAATGGGGATCTACACTTTCTGCCGTACAGAGCTTCATAAGGGGCTATGCCAATTGTTGCCTGATAGCTATTGTTCTAGGCAAACTCCACGAGTGACAAATATCTACTCCAAGGAGCATGAAATTCCAGCACGCACGACCTTAGCATATCCTCCAGTATCTGGATTGTTCTTTCAGATTGTCCGTCAGTCTGTGGATGAAATGCCGTGCTGAAGTCTAATCTAGTGCCCAAGGAGCTTTGCAAGCTTTTCCAAAATCTGGAAGTGAATCTGGGATCACGGTCTGAGACGATCGATACAGGAATACCATGTAGGTTAATAATCTCATTAATATACAGCTCTGCGTACTGATCCATGGAGTACGTTGTCTTTACAGGTAGAAAGTGGGCCGACTTCGTCAATCTGTCCACTATGACCCATATGCTATTGTGGCATTTAGCTGTCTTTGGAAGGCCAACAACAAAGTCCATTGTGATATTCTCCCACTTCCATTCAGGGATCGGAAGAGGCTGAAGCATTCCACTTGGCCGTTGATGTTCAGCTTTGACCTGTTGACATATCATGCAAGACTCCACGTATTTGGCCACTTCATTCTTCATGTTCGGCCACCAGAAGTGAAGTTTTAAGTCCTGATTCATCTTCGTGCTACCGGGATGTACAGAGAAAGAAGATGAGTGGGCTTCCGACAAGATGTGCTTTCGTAGCTTCTCGTCTTTCGGAACATACCATCTGTTTTTGAACTTCAGAATTCCATCTCCCGAATAACTGAAATCGGAAGAAGCCATTGGTACTTTGCTCACCATAGCAGCCATCTCCTTTGAACTGGTCTTCTGGGCTTCCTTAATTCGATCCAGGACGGAGGGTCGTAGTGTTAAGTCTGCTAGTATGGCCGATAGCCTAGAAACTACCTCCATATCGAACTTCTGTATCTCCGTCCTCAAAGGCATTGATACGGCCGACATAACTTGTTGTACAATAGCTGGCATCCTGCTTAGCGCATCGGCCACCACATTAGCTTTACCCGGGTGATATTTAATCTCAACATCGTAGTCCTTTACAAATTCTAACCACCGCCTCTGTCTCATATTCAACTCCTTCTGAGTAAAGAGGTACTTTAAACTCTTGTGATCAGAGAACACCTCACATGACTGTTCATAAAGGTGGTGTCTCCATACTTTCAACGCAAATACAACTGCCGCTATGTGATGACCCGGATCTGTAAGTATGGTACGATGGCTGCACGAACCGGAACCCGGATGGCGGTACGTCTGCGCGGGCGAACCGGAAGGTGACAGGTTGTAAAAAGGGGGTCGTCACAATCCCACAGCGCTTGGGGAAGTATGTGGAAATGAAACATATGTAAAGAGACCCTCCCAACATAGCAAGACGCGTTTTGGAGCACAATTGACAACGGATCTCATAAGAACTCCGAAGTTAAGCGTACTCCGGCGAGAGTAATTCCAGGTTGGGTGACCTTCCGGGAAGTGCTCTCGCCAAACAAAGCCGTGAGGGGAGGATATTGGGCTGCGGCCCAATCCCCGGAGCGGACAATATCTTGCTGGGATGAGGGGTCGTTACAAATGGTATCCGAGCCTATACCCAACCGGAATTGTGGCCAACGAGGACGTTGGGCCCCCGAGGGGGGGTGATTGTGATGACCCGGATCTGTAAGTATGGTACGATGGCTGCACGAACCGGAACCCGGATGGCGGTACGTCCGCGCGGGCGAACCGGAAGGTGACAGGTCGTAAAAAGGGGGTCGTCACAATCCCACAGCGCTTGGGGAAGTATGTGGAAATGAAACATATGTAAAGAGACCCTCCCAACATAGCAAGACGCGTTTTGGAGCACAATTGACAACGGATCCCATAAGAACTCCGAAGTTAAAAGGGCTTCGGCGAGAGTAATTCCAGGTTGGGTGACCTTCCGGGAAGTGCTCTCGCCAAACAAAGCCGTGAGGGGAGGATATTGGGCTGTGGCCCAATCCCCGGAGCGGACAATATCTTGCTGGGAATGGGGTCGTTACACGCTAACTCAAGGTCGTGAGTAGGGTAGTTTTCTTCATGGCTCTTCAATTGTCTGGACGCGTATGCTACCACTTTCCCTTCTTGCATCAATACGCATCCCAAGCCAATTTTCGACGCATCACAATATACGCTGAACTTGCCGTCTTCAACTGGCAATACTAACAGAGGAGCAGTGGTTAATTTCTGCTTAAGTGTCTGAAAGCTCACCTCACATGCTTCAGACCACCTGAACTTGATGTCCTTCCTTGTTAAGCTAGTCATGGGTTTTGCTATCACAGAGAATCCCTTGATGAACTTTCTGTAATAACCAGCTAATCCGATAAAGCTCCGTACTTTGCTGGCATTCCTTGGTTTTGGCCAATCTTTCACGGCCTGAATCTTGACCGGGTCCACCGAAACTCCTTCTTCAGACACCACGTGGCCTAGGAAATTAATCCTGCTCAACCAGAATTCACACTTTGATAGTTTGGCAAATAATTAATGTTGTTTTAGAGTTGACAGCACAATAGCCAAGTGTTCCTCATGCTCGGCCTCACTCTTGGAGTAAACCAGGATGTCGTCGATGAAAACAATCACAAACTTGTCTAATACATCCTGGAATATCCTGTTCATCAGGTCCATAAACGCCGCCGGAGCATTAGTTAACCCGAACGACATCACTAAGAACTCGTAATGCCCGTACCGGGTCCTGAAGGCGGTCTTTGGAATATCCTCAGCCCTGACTTTCAACTGGTAATAACCTGAGCGTAAGTCGATCTTTGAGAATACCCGAGCCCCCTGTAACTGATCAAACAAATCATCGATTCTTGGCAACGGGTACTTATTCTTGATAGTCAACTTGTTCAGCTCACGGTAGTCAATACACATCCGTAGAGTCCCATCTTTCTTCTTGACAAACAAGACGGGAGCACCCCACGGAGAGAAACTAGGGCGTACAAAACCCTTGTCCACCAATTCCTTTAGCTGAGCCTTCAACTCCCTTAGCTCAATCGGTGCCATACGGTATGGATTCTTCGATACCGGTTCGGCACCAGGATACACATCGATCTCGAACTCGATCTCACGATCAGGTGGCAATCCCGGTAAGTCATCTAAGAAAACCTCAGGGAAGTCTCGAATCACCGGAATATTTTGAAGTTCGACCTCACCTTGCCTCTGAACATCTACTACGTGGGCAAGAAATCCGACACATCCTGACCTCATCAGCTGTTGAGCTTTCAAGGAGGATATAACAGGTATACTATGTTTCTTCGGTACTGCCTGATAGGAGAACTCTACTTCGTTCGGGCGCTTAAACGACACTAGCCCGGACCTACAGTTGATGGTGGCATAATGTCTAAACAGCCAGTCCATCCCCAGAATAACATCGTAACCTTTCATCCCGATGACGATGAGATTGGCATATAATTTCTGGTCTCCTACTGACACTATATCACCCCTTACAACCTGCTCGGAGTGCATAAACTCTCCGAATGGTAGCATAATGCTATAGGGCTGATCTGACGACGTACTACAAAACCTCTGTTTAACTACGAAGTCCATGGCCACAAACGAATGTGTGGCCCCTGTGTCCCACAAGGTATAGGCAGGTGTGTCACATATTATAATCGTACCGGTAATTGCTGTGTGCAGATCAGCATCATCAACGTCCTCCATCATTGCAAAGACTCTTGGCGCGGCTTGACTTGTTCTGGTGTCGGGCATCGGACAGTCTCGAATTTGATGGCCTACTTTGCCACATCGGAAACAAGCTCCAGTAACAAGCCTGCATTTGCCCCGGTGGCTTCTCTGGCACCGTGGACATGTAGTGAGCTGAGGAGCTCCCATCGGCCTCTTTCCTTTATCTTGGTAAGTGGGGGTCTCATTGGGCCTTTTAATACCCCTATTTTGTTGCTGTTGTTGAGGTTGAAGATTCTGGATCCTTTGCTGTTGCTGTTGAGGAGGATTCCTAATAATTCCTCTTGGTGGTTCTCTATGTCTCTGGGACTTTATTTCTAAGGCCTCCAGCTGATAAGCCTTGGCCACCACTTTCACATATGGTGCCTCATCAAAACCTCCAGTTGTGATTCCTCGCAGAAGGTCCATTTTTAAACCTTGAATAAACTGGTGTACCTTGTTCTCATCAGTGGCCACCATGTGCGTTGCATATCGGGATAACGACTCAAACTTCTGAACATACTCGGCCACCGATCCATACTGTCGCAGTCGAGAGAATTCAAGTAACTTCTCCTTCCTCACTCCTCGGTCAAAGTACTTCTCGTAGAAGATTTTCGTGAATCCTTCCCAGCTTAATGCCATTGTAGTCGACTGTATCGTGTCCCACCAAAATCCAGCACTTTCGGTGAGATAAAATGTGGCACAAATAACTTTCTTGTTGTCTTCTACTTCTGCATAATTGAATATCTTCCCCATTGTTCGAATCCAGGTTTCAGCATGGGTCGGATCTGTAGACAGTCCATCAAATGAGGGTGGCTGAAGTCGCCGGAATCTGTCTCCACTGTTGTCACGTGAAGCATTCCCGTGGTTGTTATTCCCGTTATCCTCCCTGGCCATCATGCGTTCCACCATACGGGACTGTACTCCTACCAGCTTGGTTAGTCGGTCAATGGCGCGAGAGCTTTCGCTTGACTCTTCCTGATGTCCTCTCACCATTTCTAAGAAATCCTATAAACAGAATAACCTAACTTAATAAACAGAACTTTGACAGGAAACACTTACAGTTGGTGGAGCTATCTCACGTGGCAGGTTGCGCAGTCAGACATTTCACAGAATCGGTTTTAAAACCTTGTCTCTCTGATACCACAACTGTGACAGCCCAGATCTGAACCCAATCGGAGTCCAGGATCGGAGCCATCACTCCGGGACAGTGTACGGAAAACGGTGACTATTTTTTTTTAACATAAACAGATCGGTCAAAATGATAGACATTATACTTTTAAAATATTTACAGCGAAACAGAATTGAATGACAGGAAACATGCACTATCAATGAAAACCCTAGAAGAGCATAGCTTTACAGAGGGGAGAAACTACAGTGAGTAACAGAAAGCCTTTACAGGGAGAGAGAGTTCTCAGGTGTAGAAATTTAAAACAGGTTTCAATAATGGATAACAGAACAGAAATTAGCATAAGGCTGGCGGAGGAGGAAACAGGAAACGTTGGCGGAAGAGCTGGGGCGAATAGCTGATAGAAGACTTAGTTTAGAGGAGCAGCGGAAGGCTTGAATGACGTCAGCCGGAAGATGCAGTTTTAAACTGAATCGGAGGAGAAATCAGTGGATGACGTCATCGGAAGAGGTAATGACGTCATCGGAAGAGGTAATGACAACAGACAGAGCCGGGTGAGATGATGACGTCAGCCGGAAGATGGATGACGTCACCGGTGGATGTAGGCAAAAACTGTAAATAGACTGGGCGGAAGATGTCGAATAAGACAAAATAGATGACGTCAACCGGAGGATGGGTGACGTCAACCGGAAGATACAGACAGAACTGGGAATAAACTGGGCGGAAGACTTTAGCTGGCGGTGGATGTCGAATAGGACAAGACAGATGACGTCACCGGAAGATGTAATTACACTGGCGGAAGACTTGGGTGACGTCAACCGGAAGATGTAATTTAACAGAAGGAAACGGGAAGCGGTGGATTTGGATTTTACACTTACCGGTGGATGTGACTTTTAAAACGGGCAGCGGGCAGCGGTGGACGTGATCGGATGATATAGTTTCTATGGTGAAACTTAACAATTTTTAACAGGAAGTCCTAGGAACAGAAAACCTCAAACAGAAGGCATAAGGGCTTCAAACCCTCGAACCCGATTCTAAACACAGTTTTAAAACATGCATGGGAACATGACAGAAGTTAGAAAACCTAACAGAAGATCAAGAAAACAACTGCATGGATTATTCCAAAACCAGAGACAATCCATGCACAGATTATCAGAGAATATCCCAAACAAATTCCAGAATACCATCAGACCTCTTTTAACTGTCAAATACAGTACATATAGAGGGCATAAGAGTTGTTGAACATGCTTTACAATTGACAGAAACAAAGAAGCAGATTGCGTGGACAGCTCTAAAACTAGAGGCCATCCATGCACAAACGGATAAAAGATTCCAGCAGTTCCAGAATGTATTCAATACATTTCAAAACATAAATACAACTGTCAAATGCAGAGGTTTTAGAATACACCAACAAAACCTATACATAAATCACATTTCTAACAAAAATCCAGACAGAGTTTTGAAACAAAACACCAGAGTTCAGTAAAACCTACAGACATAAACTTTACTTAAAAACTGAAACCTCAGAGCAGAAACATGTCTGACTGCAACAACCACCCTGTGAGCTCGATCCACCATTTACATCAGATCATCAATTTGAGGAACAAGGTCCTCGGTTTCAGGTTCAGTACCTACACCAGAGAGTTCACCTATGAGTCTAAAACTCAGTAAGACATAATCGGTATGCAGTGATGCAAAATGCTATGCATGCAGTTTTTCAGAATACGGTGACAGTACAGAGCATTTAGTTACAGTGGCAGTAGAATTAAGTGGAGCTTATAGGGGAACTGGCAAACAGTGGGGAAGGGGGAGGGTGCACTATCAGGCACAATCAGGGATACAGTACAGTAAACGGTAAACAATAACAGTTCAGTGACCAGTCCCCGTCTCACACTTAACCTGGTACATATCAGTCGGATTTTATCTTATTAGTTTCAAACCGTGTACAGAAATCAGTTTTGCATGGATTTTCAGTAAAACGTGTATGCATGACATTCTCAGTGCCTGAACCTATAACAGCAGACATCAGAAATAACAGGGCATATTGTGAGACAGAAAACAGACAACTAAGAACGTGAACTGAACAGACAACACAGAACACAAACTGAACAGAAGCTATAACATTTCTACCAAAAACTACCCGACAGAACAGGAACCCTAGTACCTCTGTGATGTAGGGCCTTAAGGGCCAACCTACGGTTATGAACTTAGCTGTTTGCTGCGGTGTCAGATGCTCGAATGTCCCTGGAATGCTCGGACCTGTGGTATGCATGAAGAGGTATTAAATAGCTACAAATGTTAACTAGCAAGTTGGTAGAATCTGCTCCAAACTCATCCAAACTCTTAGAAAACAAACTGGTGTGTTTTCATCCAAGAACAGTGAGTTTTCTCCAAATACCATAGCCCTAAACTTCGGTAAAAACCCACATTAAACTTGTCCAAACTTGTTAGCATGAGTAGATGCTTACCTTTGACAGAAAACAGAAGGAAATCCAAGAAGATCGAAGGTGCTTCGATGGTTGCTTGTCGTTTGGGAGAGAGAATGCCGAGAAGAGGAAGAGAGAGCAGAGAAGTGAAATGAAGAAGGTTTCACGTAGGGGGAAGAACTTAACTTCTTCAACAAGCTGCCATGTAACACCCCTAATACTGTACCCGTATTTTTCCGTAATATATATATATATATATATTTTTTATACTCTTTACTTTCCCTTACTTTAATTTAAACTTTGTGCGGAATTAAAACTGTAGTTGAAATCAAAACCGAAATCGGAATTAAAATGGAACCTTGAACATTTAAATCAAACTATAAAACATTTAATAAAAACTTAAAAACATTTATAAAAGAAACTTTAAAACAGATCAGAAAAGAGGGAGGGCAGAATTGGAACTCTGCCCTCGAAAAGATGCAGCGACCGGGCGCTGCTATATGCAGCGCTCAGTCGCCGAGTGCGCTGCATAATGTAGCGCACGATCGCTGCATAATGCAGCGCACGATCGCTGCATTATGCAGCGCCTGGTCGCTGCATTTGCAGCGATCAGTTGCTGCCTGCAGCGACCAGCACGGCGCCCAATCGCCCTCTGCCGTCCAAGAACCAGAACACTTAGCTCCTGGAATTTCCAGGGAGCAAACACTCCATTTTCACTCTCTGGAATTCGATTCCAGGGAGCACTTCTCATCCACCATTCTTTACACCCTTTCTCATTTTTCACCACCTTCACATTCTCTATCATAAACACTTATAGCTTAAATCCAACCGACTCGCAGCAGACTTTACGAAGTCCAACTGCGTGGATAACTCTAAAAACCGAGCCATCCGTATCAATTTAAAAACAATTCATAACATTTAATTTAACAACCAAACAGTTCCAGAATTTCTATAACGTTTAAATAACTGTTTTTAAACTAAAACATTTTATACATTCATCAAAACAGTTTAAACCAAAACGTTTTACATACATTTACCAAAACGTTATCTAACCCCTAACCAGATCCAAACAACCTAAATATTCTATACAATTATCAGATCAAACATCCCAAAATAACCCCAGCGTCCATACATACATCCCCACGGGTCAAAACGCGCCTCGACTACTCAGCGCACTCCCACGAGCATCATCCATCAACTGCCTCCGACATCAGGAGGAGGAACGTCGTCCTCACCTGGATCTACGTCACCTAGCAGATCACCTACACCATACAGACACATATGAGATATTGAAATCTCAGTAAGCTACGTAAATGCAGATGCATGCGTGCGTATGCCATTCAGAAATCATGCTCAGATTCAGATTACAGATACAGAATTACAGATTACAGATTCATTACGTCACAGACAGACAGAATTGTCACCGAAACCTCTACCCACTAAGCGGAGAGGGCCCATCCAGCGGTCGGACTACCCTTTCCACCTAGAGAGGGGGGGTACACGCTTGCAACACGCACAGCCGTGCCTGAGCCCCATCCCGCGTGACCAGAAACAGACAGATTACGTTTATTCATTCAGATTTCGTTACAGATTTCATTTCAGATATACGTTCCTTTTCTTAAAAACACGTGCAGAAATTCCTTTTCATGACTTTCGAAAACCGTGATGCATGAACAGTTCATATCAGCGGAAAGTAAACAAACAGTTCATATCAGCAGACAATATAACATAACCTATAAACAATTAACCTAACTACCCAACCTAAACAACGTAAAACAAGGAACCCTCATGGATCCTTGATACGACGACGAAGTATGGTGTAGACCTTTCGGTCAAGCAAGTCACGAGAACTTACCTTGAGTGCGCTGGATCTCAAGCTTCGTCCACTGGAGTCGCGTGTCTGAGGTAAAACACGATATTTGTCGTTAAACCCAATTTAAACGATTAAATGTCCAAACTAATAAAATCCTTAATTTAACAAATCGAAGCTTTTAAACAACGACACAACGCTTGATAATTCTGGAAATCCATATTACGAGTTATTTCCGAAAACCCGAAAATTCTATAATTTATACTTTTTTACAAATTGGTTTATCTTCGTCCAATAACGTCCAATACGTTCGATATATACTTAATCAAGGCTAACCTATTAATTACGAACCCTAATTCGCGTTTTTCGTCGAAACCCTAATTGAAACCCTAACCCTAAATCGAACCGAAAACTCGAAATAAACGCTCAGAGATTGGGGCTACATACCGAGGGTTGCGAGAGGAGAAGAAACCGTGAAGGACGGAGGAGAAACGGAGTTCGAACGAAGTCGGAACGACGTGAGAACGCCGGCGGCCGAGAGAAGAAACCTTCTCTGTTCGTGCGTTCCAGAGAGAAAAGAGAGAAGAGAGAGCAAAGTGAGGGAAAAAGAGTGATTTTGTATTATTTATTAAAATGGATTTGCAAATTACCATTTTGCCCTTCTTACTTAAATCTATTTGTTTCATCCTTCGTTTCGTTAATCGTCCAACTATTCAGATTCTCGAAAGTTCCATATTTTGCCAATAACTTCTATTCATTGCCAGGGATTTATTAAAACTGTCCGTTCGCAATTTGGACCTCGTTCGCTATTTTTACGAGAACGTCTTTTACATTACGAAAAGTGTATTTACTCGGAATGTAGTGTTTGATCTCCGAAAATTCCCGTAATTTCCTTAAAATTCTTATTATTCGTTAGAATCGTAATGACGCTTTCTTTTTGTGAATCGGACCTGATTTGACATATTTACCAAAAATGCCATTAAATAAGGAAATGATAATATAACATAATATATAATCAAAGGTCCGTACAAACCGGATATTACATGCCACATGTCAATCATCCATTTGATTTCTCCCACCAACCTTAATTTCTTCCTAATTTGCCCTTCCATTGGTTTTAAACTTAGTGTTATGCTTAGTTAAACATTAGTTTGGTCTCCTCTTAAACATTCCATCATTTCAACCAAAATATACATTGTATTTAAATAATTTAAATACAATACGGGGAAACAATTACGTGGCAAAAATGCCGGGTGTTACACGAACGTATTTAAAACGAAATACAGTTCCCTGAAAACGAACTGCGTGGTTATGTTTAAAACCTAAACAAATCCTCATGTTTTTGAAATCTACCAAAAACGATTATAAATTCAGTTCCAAAACATTTCAAAACATCACAATATAAACCTATCAGCTATACAGAACCAGACATCCTAATATGTTCATCTATACATACATATTATCCATTAAATCCCCCAAAATACTTACACAGACGTCCCCACGAGTCAAAACGCACCGACTGCTCAGCACACTCCCACGGGCCATTCTTCGTCAACTGCATCATACGTCAGGAGGAGGAACGTCGTCCTCACCTGGCTCAATGTCACCTACACCATACAGACACACTATGAGCTAAACGGCTCAGTAAATTCTACGTAAATGCAGATGCGTGCAGTGCATATGGAGTTCAGGAATCATGCATAACAGAGCGTCGCAGATAGTATATCACCGAGATCTCATCCCCCTAATCGAAGGGGGCCCATCCAGCGGTCGGACTACCCCGTGCGGTTAGAGGAGGGGGGTACACGCTTACAACACGTACAGCCGTGCCTGAGCCCCACCTCGCGTGACCAGATAACAGATTACGTTCATTAATTACAGTACATGAGATGTGGTATTGGCCAGACCCTCAATCGGTCCGCACAATAGATCTGAGCCCCCAATTTCTGGGCCACATCGGTTTTCAGAAAACATCGTGCGGTGCAGAAATTCGTTTTCATGCCAAGTTAAAATACGTGATGCATGAACAGTTTAATATAACTATAAACAAACAATCATATGTACCATCAGGACAGTAAAAGAAATAACCTACTAAACGTCTACACCTAACTACCCAACCAATACAACTTTACACGAACAATCCTTTAAGATCTTTGACGCGATATCGAAGTACGGTGTAGGCCAATCGGCCAGAGTAAGTCACGAGAACTTACCTTGGGCGCGCTGCACTTCAAGCTCGGTCCACGAGATTCGTTCGCCTGAAGCAAAACACGACATTCGCCGTTAAAACCAATTTGAGCTATTAAACGTCTAATCAACAAAATCTTAACTAAGGAACTTCCTAAAGTTCTAATCCAATTTATCGAGCTATAAATTTGAGCAATTTACGCTCGGCACCTCAATTCACAATTTACGAGTTTTTCCCAAAAACCCAAAAATCCCTAATTTTTAACTTTTTCATAATTCGGTTTAAATTCGTCCTATAACATTCAATATATCCTTTATATCCTTAAACACGATAAATCTATTAATTACGAACCTTAAATCGACATTTTTAACAAAACCTAAACGAAAACCCTAAACGTATAACTCTACGAAAACCAAATCCTAAAGTCCGAAAACTATAGAATCATACCTAGGGTTACGATTGGAAGAGAAAACGCGAAGAACACGGATCGATCGGAGGAAGAACGGAGCTTGGAATGAGGAATGGCGTCGACGGCAAAGGAGAGGAGCTCTCTGGTTTCGTGGGCAACAGAGAAGAAATGAGAGAAATGAAATGAAGAAGAAATGATTTTGGTTAAATTTATAATATTGAATTGGTAAATTACCAAATTGCCATTTCTTTAGTTTATATATTTGTTTCGTCCTTCGTTTCGCTAATCGGCCAAAGATTCGGATTCTCCAAATTTCCTTACTTTATCAATAGGTCCAACTTATTATTTGAGATTTAACAAAACTGTCCGTTCACAATTTTGATCTCATTTACTATTTTTACTTACACGTCCTTTACATTATGATAGAGGTTATTACTCGGAACATAGCGTTATCATTCCGAAAATTCTCATAATTTCCTTAAAAGTCCTATAAATCGTTAGGATCATAATGACGCTTTCCGTTCGTGAAACTGATTTGATTTGACATATTTACAAAAATACCATTATATAATAAGATAATAATATAATATTATTATTCCGTACAACCCGGTATTACAGGATCCCATAAGAACTCCGAAGTTAAAAGTGCTTCGGTGATAGCAATTCTAGGTTGGGTGACCTTCCAGGAAGTTCTCGCCAAACAAAGCCGTGAGGGGAGGATATTGGGCTACGGCCCAATCCCCAGAGCGGACAATATCTTGCTGGGATAAGGGGTCGTTACAATATTGGGCTACGGCCCAATCCCTAGAGCAAACAATATCTTGCTGGGAAAATGGGTCGTTACAACTGGACTATCCGATAGCTTGATATTAGTAATGCCTTTTTGCACGGAGACTTGACCGAGAAAGTTTACATGCAACAACCTCTTGGTTTTATTGACTCAACTTCTCCTTCGGCTGTATATTTACTTCATAAAACCCTTTATGGTCTCAAGCAATCTCCAAGGGCTTGGTACACCAAGTATACACAGCTTTGATATAGTGGGGGTTCTCAGACTCGAAGTTCGATTCTTCTCTCTTTATCCGTTGAACGTCATCCTCTATTCTCATTATGCTGGTATACGTTGATGACATTATTTTGACATGTAACTCTACCATCCTATTAGACCAATTGTTGGCATACCTCCATTCTCAGTTTAAGGTACGTGATCTTGGACCCCTATCATACTTTCTCAGCATCTCAATCACTCAGACACGGGTATGACTCTTTCACAATCACGATATATATATGAGCTTCTTTGTCGTGCCAATATGGAGTCTTGTAAATCGGTCCCGACTCTGATGGTGGCTGGTCCCATTTTATCCCTACAATCTGGGACCCCTCTACGTGATGGGTTCTTATACCACAACATAGTTGGCGGCCTCCAGTATTGCTGTCTTACACGACCTGATATTGCTTTTGCCATCAATTAGTCTCTCAGTTCATGCATGCTCCATCTGACACTCACTGACAAGTAGTCAAGAGAATTCTACATTATCTTAAAGGTATGCTCTCTCTCGGCATCTCCTTCACCCCGTCTGACACTCTTGACTTGACTTGCTATACGGATGCTGACTAGGCCTCCTGCCCAGATGGCCACAAAAGCACCAGTGGTTTCTGTGTTTTTCTCGACTCGAACCCCATCTCTTGGTCCTCCACCAAGCAAAAGATGGTCTCTCGCTCTAGTACAGAATCAGAGTATTACAGCGTGGCAAATGGAGCCGCTGAAATCCTCTGGCTTCAATCTCTACTCGGCAAACTAGGTATTCTTTCTCCCGCAGCACCCCTCATTCTCTGTGATAACTTATCTCGCTTCAAATCCAGTTTTGCACTCCAAATCCAAGCATATGGAGATTGACTTTCATTTCGTCTGGGAAAAAGTTCTCCAAAATAAACTTTTGGTTAAATTCACTCCGTTCGATAGCCAACTTGTGGATGCACTGACTAAGCCTCTCCCACCGACGGGTTTCCACCTCTTCTTATCCAAGATCTTTGGTCTATGCCCATGATCTTGAGGGGGGATATTATAGATAATTGGTTACTATTCCTTCTAGTTTAGTTACTGTCTTATCACTCATTTATTACCTCCTTGATGTATATAAATTGTACAGAACACTCAATTGCAACACTAGTTTTTACGTTTTCTTCTTCCTGGTTTTCCTTCTTCTCTATTAGAGAGTTCTCTCCAAGATTTAAAATCCTTACGCTTCAAAACCTCGATCTGTTCTTCACTTTTGTTTCTACTTCCACAATTTCAAGCATGTCTGTAGTGGAAATAGAGGTTTTCTCCAACACCCAACGTTTAATTATTACCCTCTTGATGTTTTTGGGTGGAGAAGTCTTCTCCTCCTTTGTGACACTATGTTTCAGGGTTCTTCCTGAAAGTACCACGGTATATTCTGTCAGTTTCTGTCCTAGCTATGCGAGCTCAAAAATTCAACTACAGAGCTACATTCTCAGTTTTCTCTTCTGTTTCTAGCTTCACCAACAACGGCTTCATCACTACCAACGAGAATATGATGATTTTCAAGAAAAATTGAGGCCTTTAGCTAATGATTTTACCTTTGATTCTTCTGGGAAATACATTATATCCCCCCTTTTTAAGGTTTTTTATCTGGATTTTGAAGAAAAGAAAGAGAGAGAGGAGTTTAGTTTTGTTATGAGAAATCATGACGAGATGGATTTTGATAATATGCTCTCTAATCTTCAGTCTGCTCTCTTGGTTGCTACTGTTCTTGGATTTGGGTGCTTTCAGCTGATCGTTCTGTGGTGTATGGAGTACTACTCGGAAGCCATGGATGGGTTAAGTTCTTACCAGTAAGTTGTGGCCTCTTTGTTTCAAGTGGTGAATTCAAGGCATAGTGGTGAATCTGTGTTTGACCTCTCTGCTTTATCTCCTGCTGTTTTGGTGGTTTTTGTTCTCATGATGGGAGTCTCTCTCCCTCTGCATCTCGCTCTATGTTTCTCTCTTTACGGAATATTCTCTCTGGCTCTATCTCTCTCTTGCTTCTCTCTCACGCTAGTACGTTGTCAACTTTCTTTAGGTGCTATAATTTGTTGTTCTTGTTATATCTCTCCATCTAAACTTGCCTATCTGTCTTCATGGCATGTCTATCTCTTCCAGCGTGGCATGTCTCTCTTATTCCTCTTTCTTGTTTTGTGTTAGAATTCCATGATTCACATTGTGTTCAGTCTACTAGCACCACTTTGTCTTCAATGTATTCATCTTTGCTTGGTCTCTGTAACGACCCCAACTGGGTCAAGACAAAATACATAGTTTCATGACTTGATTTATACCTTCACACGTAAAACTAAGGATATATCGTTTTTACATTAAAAGAAAACTTGTGGACATTTGACTCAAGCAACAACTGGAAGTTCTGAGGAGGTTGATACCTCAGACACTCAGAATTTAAATCTTTCATATACCGGACATCATCTTAGTTCTCAGAGTTGGACGACATAAATCGAGAACAATCTTGTTCACAAGATCGATCAACTTAATTGTCCACGGACTACTTTGACATTTTCGTCCACTGACTGTTAAACATTATCGCTCTCTGAACAAGTGGCTTTATCGTCCACAGACCATGTGACTTTATCGTCCACAGACCACGTGACTTCATCACCCATGGGTTACATAGACTCATCGTCCACAGACTAACGTCCATAGACTTACTTAAATTTGTTGTCCACAGACCACGTGACTTTATCGTCCACAGACTAACGTCCATAGACTTACTTAAATTTGTCGTCCACAGACCACGTGACTTTATCGTCCACAGTCCACGTGACTTCATCGTTCCTAGCTTTGGACTACAACTTTGGACGACAAACTCTATCATTCATGATATCATCGCCCATAGACGTCATCGCCCATAGAATGAACGAATATCTTCGCCCACAGAATGGACGACTACTTTCACTTACAAAATGGACGACTACTTTTACTTATGAAATGGACGACTACTTTCACTTACAAAATGGACGACTGTTCATACTTCAACTCTCGATTTCACAGAAATCATTTTTACTCATAAAAACTTAAGCATGCGTAGCGGAAGACTTAAAGAAAAACAAATGAACCATTAGTCTTAAAATCCTCTTTAAACATGAAATTGTACCAGACAATCCCAGCATTCATCTTCATAAGAAAACCTTATCTTACTTATACTTCAGTATCATAGACTTTACTAAAATATACTAGGAGCAACACCCCACAGGTCAAAATCACTGCCCAGCCACAAATCCCGCCTTGAGCACCATCCAGCAACCAGACTTAAACATCCTCAATCGGTTTGTGGTCCTCACCTTCCAACTCGTCATCTACACCATAAGGTTTAAACTATAGGGAACATTACACTACAGGAAACAAACATCATCGTATATGTCATGAAATCATACTTATCACAGCATAACACTCAACAAATCTCAGACATCAAACAAATCACCAAAACCACAATCCTAATATCTTTGTGATGTAGGGCCCTAATGGCCAGGTCCCTAACACACTCACTTACCTGGACTCCTTAGCAATGTCGTGCCTTAACTTTAAGCCTTTCCCAGCTAATACATTCCACATATAAATGTTAAAAATCACCCTAAGTAATCTAAGTTCACAACTAGCAAAATCCTAACTAAGGAAGTTTTTAGAATCTCGACTTATCATCAATAAAGTCCAACAGTCCTACCTTAATGCCAATAATAAGAACAAACCATAAATACTAACATTACTCTAACGTTTCCAAGCCTTAGAACTTCAAACCCGAACCAATGTGAATTCCTAAATCGAAAGTTAACCTTCCAGAATACTTAGAATCTTACCTAGGGATTGATTCTTGAAGAAAACAGAGGAGAATGAATTGGTTGCGAGGAAGAACTGTGGCTTCGCGAAGAGGAATTCGCTGAAGGGAAGGAGAAATCGTAGAAAAGGAGAGAGGAGTCGGCTGTAGGGAAACGAGAGGGAGGTTTTACCTTTAAATACTAACCTTAACTTTCTTAATTACCATTTTGCCACTTAACCTAGGTTTCTAGTTAAGATGTTACCAAAGAGGAGTTGCCCTACCTTGAATTTCCCTGATTAACCTCCAAAGTATTCCCTCATTAAGCGTGAAATATTAATTCCTATTATAAAAAGAGACGGTAGAACTTTAATATTCCGAATCTGTGTTTAAAAATCATGACACGAAACTTCCAGGTGTTACATCCTACCCCCCTTAAACAAAATTTTGCCCTCAAATTTTGCCATCCGGGTGTTACATACACATAAAACTTTCATTAAATCTCTAATTTTTCCATATGAAAGTGCTTTAAAACTATTTACGATTCTCCTAACTTAATCCTATACATCCGTATAACCCGAAACGTATGTACCCCACATCAAAATACCTATACATAATTTCACCAACTTTGACCATAATCATATGGTATGACGACTTAGATTCTGCATTTCCCTAGTAATGCCCTCCCATAAACTAGTTCATCCATAGCGTCCAAAGTCACATACTTTCCTCAAGAAATTCTTCGTTTATAAAAACTGTTCCACTGTGGGTTTCACATCTATGGTCTCCATGCTATTTTTCACGAACTATATTATCGAAACTACTCTCAAAGTCTCAGTCATGAAAATTCGACACTTTTCCTTCCTACTGGTCACTCTTAATTCTTCCAACCTTTCCTTTTTTGTCTTATCTTTCCACGTGATACCCTTTAACAAGGGCCATGGTTAATAAGAATGTCTACTTAATTGCCACTTTAAGTCAATCAACCACAAAATTCTTCTTGAACACCCTTAGCGACTTCACCTCGTCCAAGGTCCAAAATTGTACCTGTTATGCCCGTGTGCAGAACTGCATCTTCATTTTCTATCAGTGAAAAGACTCTAAGCTCTACCCTTGCTCGGTTTGTATCCAGCTGCATAAGACAGTCTCTAATCACATGGCCGACTTTGTTACACCTGAAACATCGGCCCGTGTACAGCTTGCATTCGCCATAGTGGTTCCTCTGGCAGGTGGAACAAAGAGGAGCTTGAGGGGCCCCTTGAGGTCGTTTCTCTTTTCCTTGGTCGTCATTTGGAATGAAGGGTTTCTTTACACCTTTCTGTTGTTGCTGCCCTCCCCCATTTTGTTGTGGCTGCCACCCCCTATTCTGATGCGGTTGTGGCTGAGCCTCCCTGGTAAACTTTCTTGGTGGTTCTTGATGCCCTCGCACCGCTATCTCTACTTCTTCCAGCTCCAAGGCCTTAGCTGCCACCTCAGAATAAGGTATGCTATGAATTCCTGCGGTCTTTACTCCCCTGAAAAGGTTTGGCTTCAACCCTTGAACAAATTGGTGGATCTTGTCTTCTTCGTCATCCACCAGACGGGGCGCGAACCGGGACTATGCCTCAAACTTGCAGATATAGTCCGCCACAGAACCGGTTTGGCGCAGCTGCATAATTTCCATCTTTTTGCTGGCCCGAATTGCCCTGCTAAAGTATTTATCAAAGAAAGCCGTCTTAAACGATGCCCAAGTCATAGTCTCCATGTTAGTAGTTCTCTGAATTGAGTCCCACCAATGCCTTGCATCCAGTGCAAGATGAAAAAACAGCACAGGTGGTCTTGTCCCCCTCTTCGACCTTGGCATATTGTAACGACCCTTAATTTACCCTTGTACTATTCCTAAAAATCTCGTAAAATTTGAACTTTTCTTTTCCATCCTTATAATTGGACTTGCCTATTACCCTCGTCTATTCTCATACAATTTTCATTTTTCATTTATCGTTTCATTTCCCTTTTCATTCGTTCATCAATAGTGAGAGAATAGACTCAGGCATTAAATCCGTATCTACCAACATTCAAAGACTGATTACTTTATTCAGCAAAAGTCTATCTAATTGTGGAAATTTCAGTAATAATTTAAACTTAGGCGTCAATACTAAAACAATAAAGACAGGCAGAGAATTAAGTTTTTCCTCTTGGGTTTCATAAATTTGAACAGTGGTCGGGATAGCTAATTCTCTCTATCGGGTTTGGACAACAAAGGCCTTAGGAGGCGTGGACGACAAAACCTAAGAAGGCGTGGATGTTTGAAACAATAGTCAGTGTGGACGATTGGAACTGTAGGCGTGGACGACTGAAAACAGTAGTCAGTGTGGACGACTGAGTTTCTCTGCCAGAATACTTAACTAAATTTTATCGTCCACAGACTTTGGATGATGACTTTTTTACAGAATACTTAACTAAAATTTATCATCCACAGACTTTGGATGATAACTTTCTTACAGAATACTTAACTAAAACTTTTAAGAATCCCTACTCTAAACCATGCGTTACCCGATCGATCGCCCCTTGCTGGTGATCGATCGGCTAGCTCTCTGGATTTTGTCCAGAGAGTTGCCTTTACATTATTTTCCCATGTATCTACACACCATTCACCCAGAAATTTCCAGAAACATTAAACATCAAAAAATCATCTTCCATTTCATCAATTTTATATCTACACTATCCAGACATCAAACACCCTAAAATGTGCTCTAAATAGTTCATTCTATTCTTTCACCCATCAATCCATATAAATCCCAAAACCTCAAAACATTTAACCTATAGCTCCCACGGGTCATATTATCATCGACTACGCCAGCACGCTCTCATGAGCATCCTCCATCAAACTGCAGGTTCGTCAGGTGGAGGGACATCTTCCTCACCTTGATCGTAGTCATCTACACCATAAAGACACCTATGAGATAAAAATCTCAACAAGTTCTACGTAAATGCTATGCATGAAAATGTGTATGCAATTTTCATGAAAGTCGTCCATATCATTTCATTTAGCAGTACGTGTCAATCTATGATTATTGGAAACGCTCGACAGATGGATATGGCACGTCAAGCGGTTAGACAGCCCACACCATCTGAAGGGAGGAAAACCCGCTCACCATGGAACGTTAGGTCTGAACCTCATTCCCGATAACCCCATGCCATGGTATTTTACTGTGATACTTTACTTGCCTTTACATGCATTTTCTTTTCATGAAACCGATGCATAAATTCATTTTCTTGCCGTTTTAAAACCATAATGCATAAGCAATTCAATATACAATAAAACATACATAACGAGTATACCATCAAAACCTCACGAATACCATCAAACGTCACAAAGCTTAATCTATAAAAACGATCAAGCCTAAACTACCCAACCAAAGCATTTAAACAAACAAGCACCAACCGATCCTTAACACAAATTTCGACATATGGTGTAGGCCTATCATCCGCAGTAAGTCATGAGAACTTATCTCTTGTTCTTAGCAATCCAAGTACCTCGCTTGAGCCTTGTCACCTTAGGAGCTTTAAAGATGACTGAAATGCGGCCAACTTTAAGGGAGGAGAGAAATTTCGTGAGAAGGAGGGGAGGGTTTCTTCTCGGCTATGAAAGAAGACAGAAGGAAGTATGAAAATGAAAGTGATTTCACGTAAGGGAGAGAAGAAACAAGGAAAGCAGCTTCTTCCACAAGTTTTGCCACATGTCTCCTTTTTATTGGACTATCCCAACTATCCTTTTTCCTTTCCTAGTTTGCTCCTCCATTGGTTTTCAACTAAGTGTTTTGCTTGGTTGAACTTTAGTTTGGTTTTTTTTTTCCTTACAATTTCTTCAACATTTTTTTTTATCCATTAATATCGCACAAAAGTCATAATACAAAAATTGTTACACATACCTAAACATGTACTCAATTGTTCAAATCCATTCTTCAGCATAGATAGGATCCGAAACTTGACCATTAAATATCGGAGGTCAAAGTCAGTGAAAACGCTCGCCCCCATGGTCATGAGTTGCGCTTGAGCTAGAATTTCCCTGTTCCTCTCTAGCCACTAGCTGTTCAATCTGGCAGGATTGGCGGAGAACCAACTCCATAAGTTGAGCAATGGTGTTACTATGCTCATTGTCTTATCTATGCTGACCTCTTACCATCTTGGAATTCCTAACATATCATAAACATATCTTACTAAATGGCATTACTAAAATCATAAACACTTACAGTTGTTGGAGTGTACTCATGCGGCAATTTGTGCTGGAAGGCAGTCAACATAACCGATTTTAGAACCCAGTTTTGCTCTGATACCATAAGTGTAATGACCCTAGCTGGGTCAAGACAAAATACATAGTTTCATGACTTAATTTATACCTTTACACGTAAAACTAAAGATATATCATTTTTACATTAAAAGAAAAATCGTGGACATTTGACTCAGGGAACAACTAGAAGTTTCGAGGAGGTTGATACCTCAGACCCCCAGAATTTAAATCTTTCATAAATCGGACATCATCTTAGTTCCCAGAGTTGGACGACATAAATCAGGAACAATCTTGCTCACAAGATTGATAAACTTAATTGTCCACGGACTACTTTGACATTTTCGTCCACTGACTGTTAAACATTATCCCTCTCTGAACAAGTGGCTTTATCGTCCACAGACCATGTGATTTTATCGTCCACAGACCACGTGACTTCATCACCCATGGGTTACATAGACTCATCGTCCACAGAATAACGTCCATAGACTTACTTAAATTTGTCGTCCACAGACCATGTGACTTTATCGTCCACAGACTAACGTCCATAGACTTACTTAAATTTGTCATCCACAGACCACGTGACTTTATCGTCCACAGACTAACGTCCATAGACTTACTTAAATTTGTCGTCCACAGACCACGTGACTTTATCGTTCACAGTCCACATGACTTCATCGTTCCCAGCTTTGGACTACAACTTTGGACGACAACTTTGGATGACAAACTCTATCATTCATGATATCATCGCCCATAGACGTTATCGCCCAGAGAATGGATGAATATCTTCGCCCACAGAATGGACGACTACTTTACTTACGAAATGGACGACTACTTTCACTTACAAAATGGACGACTGTTCATACTCTAACTCTCTATTTCACAGAAATCATTTTTACTCATAAAAACTTAAGCATACGTAGTGGAAGACTTAAAGAAAAACAAATGAACCTTTAGTCTTAAAATCCTCTTTAAACATGAAATTGTACCAGACAATCCCAGCATTCATCATCATAAGAAAACCTTATCTTACTTATACTTCAGTATCATAGACTTTACTAAAATATACTAGGAGCAACACCCCACAGTCAAAATCGTCGCCCAGCCACAAATCCCGCCTTGAGCACCATCCAACAACCAGACTTAAATATCCTCAATCGGTTTGAGGTCCTCACCTTCCAACTCGTCACCTACATCATAAGGTTTAAAGTATAAGCCTAATGCTTAGTAAGGAGTGCAACATATACATAAATACTCATGAATTCATACTTAATAAAATCATGTTCACATTCTTTATTCAGATCATGAGAGTCATGTTCATGTTTGTGTTCTTAATCATATCATGGGAATCATGTTCTTGTTCATCGTTCAAATAACATGGATTAAGGAGGGGATCGTGCTGGAGGGTAGACAGAGTGCGTGTACATGGTCCTCACTGACAGAAATCTTGGTCCATTGCATGGACAGTGACATGGCCAGACCACCCCAACCCTCACTTAATCATTACATACATTTCATAATCTTAGTATCTTCTTTTCAATTCTTTACATAATTCATACATGTAAAACATTTTCGTGTATCAGTGGTGTCACGACCCTTACCCGTACGCTAATAATTTTTTTTTTTTTTTATATACGTACAAACTCTAAGTCTGACTTTCGTGCGGAAATAAAACTTTTAAAGTCGGAATTGAAATCGAAGTTCGTTTAGTAAATCATTTAAAACAATTATTAAAACCGTTAAAACTTAAAAACAATTAAATCAATAAACCTTTAACTAAATAAATAAAACTCTTTTTTTTTTGCAGAACAAGTGGCGATCAATCGCCAAAAAACTGGCGATTGATCGCTCATGGCGATTGCTCCTGGCGAGCAATCGCCCTTAGGCGATTGCTTACCCGCCTGGCAATCGCTTCTCCAGCGATTGCCAGGGGAAGAGACGATTGCTCGCCTCCAAGAGGCGAGCAATCGCCATGCTCTCTGGATTTTCTCCAGAGAGCACGGCCTCCCCCCCCCCCCCCCCCCCCCCCCCCTTCTCCTTTCTTCTTACCTTCTTCACACGCCCTGCACTTCACATTTACAACACAAAAACACACAACACACTAACTCTTCACTTTTCTCACTACTTCTTCACCCAATCTTTACATACCTCCATAAAATACCCTCCAAACATAACATTTTACTGGAATACTCAAAACCGACAATTCACGTTAAACATAATCAAATTTTATAAAAACGAACCGCGTGGTTCCGTTTAAAAGTGTAACATTTCCTTCCTGTTTGAAAAACATCAAAAACACAACAAAACGCAATATATTATCTGTTCAGTTACCAAACATCCTAAAACGTATCAAAATCTATGATAAATCTATCTAATCCATAATTAACCCAAACATCACCAAAAACTCTCAAAACTTGTCTAACCATGAGTCATCCAGCCTAGCCAAAACACGCTCCGCCGCCACGAGCTCCGCCCATCGACCAACTACATTTGATCATCATAAGGAGGTTCCTCACCTTTGTTCTCGTCACCTACATCATATGATAAATACATTAAGCCTAATGCTTAGTAAAGAGTGTGATAAACATAACATTACATACATGCATGACATTTGTAAAACAATTTCGTTTCGTTTCGTTAAACCATTTTCTTGTCCCGTGAGAATCATAACTTGCCCCGTGAGAAATACATGACTTGCCCCGTGAGAAATACATGACTTGCCCCGTGAGAAACGCATGACTTGCCCCGTGAGAAACATACAACTTGCCCCGTGAGAAACATGCATCATTCGGAATTCATGATCGTTCGTTAATTCGATATCTCATAAAACGTGCTCATAAATAGTTCGTATGCACTTTAATAAAACATGATGCATGAAAAATGACATACGTAGAAACGCCTATCGAACGACCACTAACAAATCACTAGGGCACTACTTAAGCTACCTGTCTTTCCACCAACCCTAAAACTACCTAACTTCATCACAACAAACATTATCAACATCGTTACGACGTAGGGCCTTAGGGGCCGGAAACCTAACACTCACTTACCTGGCGTCCTAGATATGCCGAGCACCGTCCTTTGAGCTTGGGTTACCTAGGGCATTTAACAACACATCATTAATATCGACTTTCAAACATCCAATCTAAACAAATCGACGTCTCGAGTTAGGACAAATTCTTCTAAAAACTCTAATTCATTTCATTCGGGCATTTCCTCGAGCACTTGGTGCTCACTAACTTCAAAACTCCATTAATGGTGTCCAACTATATCTCCAACAACCTAAACTCAACATTTAACATCAACCAACACCATTAATCTACTCCAACAACCTCAATAATAACTAATACATCATCAATGAGTAATAAATAAACAACCCTATCGATTTCTAACAAAATCCCTAAATTTCTTCACAAACCCTACATCAAAATAAACTCTAAAACCACAAATAAACTTGTCCAGAGTGTAGAACTTACCTAGAGGATTGATTTGTTGAAGAAACTTGAAGGAAAAACGCCAAGAACGGAGGAGTTGATCGATCGATGGAGGATTGGCGATGGAAGAGAGAAAGAAAATCGCCAAAGGGGAGAAGGGAATCGCGTAGGGAAGAAGAAATGAGGGAGGAAAGAGAGAGAAAGCCCTTTTTAGTTAAAATATTTGACTTTCTAAATTACCTAATTGCCCTTAGTTAATTTCTTAACTTAAATCATTATTTCATCCATCGGTTTAACTTCTCCAAAATTTCCTTATTCCTCCAAATATTTCTATTTATTCTTAGGGCTCTAACGAAACTTCCCGTTGGCCATTTGGACTTAATTTATTATTTCTACAAATTATCACTCTATATTTTAAAATTCTAAACTTATGGCTCGAAATCCTTAAAACGAAATTTCCGGGTGTTACAGGTGGAGGAAATATGATGTATGTACATAAATGAGTAAGAGAACATTACACTACATGAAGCAAACATCATCGTATAACATGTCATGAAATCATACTTATCACAGCATAACACTCAACGAATCTCAGACATCAAACAAATCACCAAAACCACAATCCTAATATCCTTGTGATGTAGGGCCCTAACGGCCGGGTCCCTAACACACTCACTTACCTGGACTCCTTAGCAATGTCGTGCCTTCACTTTAAGCCTTTCCCACCTAATACATTCCACATATAAATGTTAAAAATCACCCTAAGTAATCTGAGTTCATAGCTAACAAAATCGTAACTAAGGAAGTTCTTAGAATCTCGGCTTATCATCAATAAAGTCCAACAGTCCTACCTTAATGCCAATAATAAGAACAAACCATAAATACTAACATTGCTCTAACGTTTCCAAGCCTTAGAACTTCAAACCCGAACCAAAGTGAATTTCTAAATCGAAAGTTAACCTTCTAGAATACTTAGAATCTTACCTAGGGATTGATTCTTGAAGAAAACAGAGGAGAATGAATTGGTTGCGAGGAAGAACTGTGGCTGCACGAAGGGGAATTCGCTGAAGGGAAGGAGAAATCGTAGAAAAGGAGAGGGGAGTCGGTTGGAGGGAAATGAGAGGAAGGTTTTACCTTTAAATACTAACCTTAACTTTCTTAAGTACCATTTTTCCACTTAACCTAGGTTTCTAATTAAGATGTTACCAAAGAAGAGTTGCCCTACCTTGAATTCCCCCGATTAACCTCCAAAGTATTCCCTCATTAAGCGTGAAATATTAATTCCTATTATAAAAAGAGACGATAGAACTTTAATATTCCGGATTCGTGTTTAAAAATCATGACATGAAACTTCTGGGTGTTACAGTCTCTCCCTATCTAAATCATGTTTTCGCTTCCACACAATAACTTTTCAAATCTTTGACTATGATTCATCATTCCAATGATTAAATATTTTGACTTGGAGCCGATAGGTCTACAAAGAATGATAATGCAAAATGTTTCACAAATTATAATTGCCTTTCCATTTTGTTAACTTGTTATTTCTGTAGCATTTGTGGCTAATGTCATGTTTACGTAGGAATTGTTGAAAAAACCGAACAAAAAACCTTTAAAAAAAAGTAAGAAAAATAATAGAAATCGAGATTTATGACCCTAGACAGGAAAAAACCACAGGCAGATGAGAGAAATCACTAATCAAAATCAGTACAATGAGTTTTGCGACTCAAACATATATTTATAACATAAACTGGAATCCTAATCATACTGAGATTCCTAACGTGGGTCAAAACGAGTCTGAATCAATTAGAATTCGGGTTACACCGAATCTAACAATATCTATCTTGACGTGAATTCCATTGTACGAATTATGTACCCAGAACATCAATCTAGAAATAACATCATCTTCCACAAAGCCCCTGAGGCTGTAATGAGCAACTAATACAAGAAAACTCAAATAATATTTGAGCTTTATTGCAGACAACGCCTTAGTCATCATATCAGCAGGATTATCATGAGTACTAATTTTACTCACAGTAAAATCACCATGAGCAACCACTTCGTAAACAAAATGATAACGAATATTAATATATTTTGTCTTCTCATGAAACATCTGATCTTTAGTGAGAAAGATAGTACTCTGACTGTCGCAAAACATTGTGGTAATCTATAAATCTTCACTGAGCTCACCAAACAACCATTTTAACTATAAGACTCCTTACATGCCACAGCAATAGACATATATTATGTCTTTGTAGTAGACAACACAAAAGTATCTTATAAGGTAGCTCTTCTGCTGATAGCATGTAACGACCCTTATCCAAGAAGATATTGTCCGCTCTGGAGATTGGGCCGCAGTCCAATATCCTCCCTTCACGGCTTTGTTTGGCGAGGACTTCCCAATCAGTCACCCAACCTGGTACTACTCTCACCGAAGCACTTTTAACTTTGGAGTTCTTATGGGATTCGTTGCCAATTGTGCTAAAAAAATGCGTCTTACTATCTTGGGAGGGTTTCTTTACATATGTTTCATTTCCACATACTTCCCCAAGCGATGTGGGATTGTGTTGACCCTCCTTTCTACGACCGAACCCTCTAGCCCAAGTCCAACCCGGGATCTGCGGAGTTTTAACCCAGCATGTCACTCTTCGACCCAAGTCCCACTCGAGATTCACGGAGCACTGGGTGGTTCCTCCTCATACGTGTCCATTCGGGTCATCACAATCACGTCCTCGTTGGCCATATTTTCGATTGGGTACAGGCTCTGATATCATTTGTAACGACCTCTTATCCCAGCAAGATATTGTCCGCTCTGGGGATTAGGTCGCAGCCCAATATCCTCCCCTCACGGCTTTGTTTGGCGAGGACTTCCCTATCGGTCACCTAACCTGGTACTACTTTCGCCGAAGCACTTTTAACTTCGGAGTTCTTATGGGATCCATTGCTAATTATGCTCCAAAACGCATCTTACTAACTTGGGAGAGTTTCTTTACATATGCTTTATTTTCACATATTTCCCCAAACAATGTAGGATTGTGATGACCCCCTTTCTACGGCCGAACCCTCATGCCCAAGTCCAACCCAAAATTGTGATGACCCGAATGGATACGTATGAGGAGAAACCACCTAGTGCTCCGTGAATCCTGAGTGGGACTTGGGCCGGAGGGTGACGTGCTGGGTTAAAACTCTGCGGATCCCGAGTTTGACTTGGGCCAGAGGGTTCGGTCGTAGAAAGGGTCACAATCCCACATCACTTGGGGAAATATATGGAAATGAAACATATGTAAGGAAACCCTCCCAATATAGTAAGACGTGTTTTGGAGCACAATTGGCAACGGATGCCATAAGAACTCCGAAGTTAAAAGTGCTTCGGCGAGAGTAGTACCAGGTTGGGTGACCGACTGGGAAGTCCTCGCCAAACAAAGCCATGAGGGGAGGATATTGGGGTACGACCCAATTCTCAGAGCAGACAATATCTTACTGGAAAAAGGGACGTTACATAGCACAACCTCCAACTATAAACACATATCCTCTTATCAAGGTCTCACGCATAGTGAAAATCAACATACCCAATTATCGGGTCCTTAGTTCTTCCAAATTGAAGACAAACATAACTAGTTCCACGCAAATACCTAAGAATCCACTAAACAGCTTTCTAGTGTTCCTTTCTCGAATTTTCCATGTACCTACTAAGTGCACTTGCTGCGTAAGATAAATTTAGACGCGTGCAAACCATAGCATACATGAGAGATCCCACTACACTAGAATACAGAACTTGTGACTTGTACTAAATTTTATCATCTGTTTGCAGACATAAGTTAGATGAAAACTTGAAATGAGCTCCTGACAGAGTACTGATAGGTTTTTCCTTTTTCATGTTGAACCTGTAGAGAACTTTCTGAATGTACTGTCTTTGACTTAGGTACAATTTACCAGCTTCTCGATCTCTTTGTATCTTCATATCAAGTATCTTCTTGGCTGTTCGTAAATCTTTCATCTCAAAGTTGTGCTTTGACTCTTCTAATTTCATCTTTATCTTTAGTTACAATCAACATGTCGTTAACGTATAAGAGTAAACAAATAATTGACCCATTCTCATTCCCTTTGATATAGACACAACTCTCATAAGTGCTCCTTCTAAAATCCTGAGCAAGCATGAATGAATCAAACTTCTTATACCACTGCCTTCACAATTGTTTCAAACCATAAAGGGACTTCTTCAAGGAAAAAATGTAGTTTTCCTTTCCTAAGACTACAAAACCTTCAAGTTGTTGCATATAGTTTTTCTTCTTAAGCTCTCCATGTAAAAATGTAACTTTAACATCCAACTGCTCAAGTTAAAAGTCTTGCATAGCCACAACACCCAGCAAAACTCGAATCAAACTATACTTAACCACTAGAGAAAACACATTTGTGAAGTCTACACCTGGAATTTGACTATAACCCTTAGCAACTAGACGTGCTTTATATTTGTCTTCTTCCACACCCGATTTACCTTCCTTTTCTTGAACACCCATTTGCAACGAACTACTTTCTTGTCCTTAGGCAATTTAACTAAGTCCCACATGTCATTTCATCTCCTCCTTCATGACAATCATACATTTTTCAGAATCATCTGAACTCACTACCTCTGAATAATTAGACGACTCTTCACTAGAATCAGTGCTTTCAACTACATTCAATGCATAAGCAACTAAATCTGCTTCACCATATTTATGTGGAGGTCTAATCTCTCTTCTCAGCCTATTCTTGGCGATGGAATACTATGGTGAAGGAAAAACTGGTGACTGTGCAAAAGCAATATCACCCTGAATATTTGACCTGATCTTAGTTGAAGACTCTAATGTCGACCCTGATTCAATCTCAACTTCAACCTCGTTACTAGAAATATTCTTGTTATTCTCAGGAAGTGAATTAAAAATAATAGCAGTCTCATCAAATACCCCATTTGATATGCCAAGAAGAGTAATCACCCGATCCCGAGCTAAAACTTTATCTAACTTGTGTGCTCGATTTGTAGGTGATGATTTTGGAGACCAAGTGGAACTAAAGCCTATCAAACAAGCCAAGGAGAGGTCTTCCACTTGTTGACAAGGGAGCAACAACTTAACCAATTCAAGCTTGAAGAAGGAACCAATGTCATCCTTGGAACAATTTAATGCAACCGAATTTACATTATGCATTTCTAGAGTTTGTAGTTTTCTTTTTACATTTTTTGGAGGTTCGAACCATATGAGCAGCAAAGAGTCCCTTATGGCTGTGTTTTGGTTGAGGAAGGGACCACATTGAAAGAAACATTTGGAAAGATGAGGAGTTTGTCATCAAGGAGAACCATAAACCCGAGGAGGTGCCACTTTAACACCTTCCGAACCAACGTGCATCTTTCTGACCATATCTTTTCAGCAGAAGGGTAGTCTTATCACATCCACAATAAGGTTATGTTAAAGTTTAAGCTCTTTTGGAGCTACCTTGAAGAAGTTGTGCAGCTAGAAAGTTTGACCTTCCTTGGCCAAAGCAGTTTGTAGCCGAGTGTATATTTGTGCTTCTCTTCTCTTACTACTTGAAGCACACCAACATTTCTATTGATCATCACTTTCCTGGATTTTGGACATAATAAATTGTAACCCTTGACATCAGACTTGTACCCAAGGAATATACACTTCCTTGATCTTGGTTCTAACTTCCCATTATTCCTATGATATATAGGGAAACCAAATACCTTCAAAATAGAATAATCAGCAGGAGTACCCGACCATACATCTTCAGCAGTTTTCTTATCAAGAGTAGTCCACAAAGAACGATTTACAATGTAACAAGCAGTATCAATAGCACCAGCCTAAAATGACTTAGGTACACTAGAATATGAGAGCATACACCGAACCTTCTCCATTAAAGTTCTATTCAACTAAATCTGCTTCACCATATTAATGTGGAGGTCTAATTTCTCTTTTCAGCCTATTCTTGGCGATGGAATACTATGGTGAAGGAAAAACCGGTGACTGTGCGAAAGCAATATCACCCTGAATATTTGACCTGATCTTAGTTGAAGACTCTAATGTCGACCCTGATTCAATCTCAACTTCAACCTCGTTACTAGAAATATTCTTGTTATTCTCAGGAAGTGAATTAAAAATAATAGCAGTCTCATCAAATACCCCATTTAATATGCCAAGAGGAGTAATCACCCGATCCCGAGCTAAAACTTTATCTAACTTGTGTGCTCGATTTGTAGGTGATGATTTTGGAGACCAAGTGGAACTAAAGCCCTATCAAACAAGCCAAGGAAAGGTCTTCCACTTGTTGACATGGGAGCAACAACTTAACCAATTCAAGCTTGAAGAAGGAACCAATGTCATCCTTGGAACAATTTAATGCAACCGAATTTACATTATGCATTTCTAGAGTTTTTAGTTTTCTTTTTACATTTTTTGGAGGTTCGAACCATATGAGCAGTAAAGAGTCCCTTATGGCTGTGTTTTGGTTGAAGAAGGGACCACATTGAAAGAAACATTTGGAAAGATGAGGAGTTTGTCATCAAGGAGAACCATAAACCCGAGGAGTTGCCACTTTAACACCTTCCGAACCAATGTGCAGCTTTCTGACCATATCTTTTCAGCAGAAGGGTAGTCTTATCACATCCACAATAAGTTTCTATTAAAGTTTCAGCTCTTTTGGAGCTACCTTGAAGAAGTTGTGCAACCAGAAAGTTTGACCTTCCTTGGCCAAAGCAGTTTGTAGCCGAGTGTATATTTGTGCTTCTCTTCTCTTACTACTTGAAGCACATCAACATTTCTATTGATTATCACTTTCCTGGATTTTGGACATAATAAATTGTAACCCTTGACATCAGACTTGTACCCAAGGAATATACACTTCCTTGATCTTGGTTCTAACTTCCCATTATCCCTATGAGAATATGTAGGGAAACCAAATACCCTCAAAATAAAATAATCAACAAGAGTACCCGACCATACATCTTCAGCAGTTTTCTTATCAAGAGTAGTCCACGAAGAACGATTTACAATGTAACAAGCAGTATCAATAGCACCAGCCTAAAATGACTTAGGTACAGTAGAATATGAGAGCATACACCGAACCTTCTCCATTAAAGTTCTATTCATTTTCTCTGTCACACACCATTTTGTTGGGGAGTACCAAGGACTGTGAGATGCCTCAAAATTTCTTCTGACTTGCAAAAAGAGTTGAACTCATCCGTAAAAAACTCCTACCCATTATTAGTGCGAAGTGTTTTTACATGCTTTCATGTTTGTTTTTCAATCATAGTTTTTCATTCCTTGAAAGTAAAGAATACATCACTCTTGCTCTTTAGAAAGAACACCCATACTTTTCTAGCGAAGGCACCGATGCTGGTCCCTAGAGATTCAAATGGATGTAATCCAGTGTTCCTTTCGTACTGTGAGTGGCTATAGTGAATTTAACTCTTTTTTGTTTTCCACGGAAAACTGCAATTAAGTGGTGCTCTGACCATTCAGAAGTCCTCTTTTACTCAACATCTTCATTTCATTCTCACTCATATGCCCCAGATGTATATGCCATAATCTAGTAAGATCTTCATCTAACAATGAAGTACCAACTGTCGCATCCCTTACAACAGTAGAACCCTGCATAACATATAAATTTCAAGACTTTCTCTACCCTTTCATTATGACAAGAGAACCACGACCGATCTTTACAACTCTACCTTCACCGGTGTGCCTGTACCCTTTCAAATCAAGAGTACTCAATGAGATTAGATTTCTTTTCAGATCGGGAACATGTCGCACATCACCAAGTCTTCTGAAAACTCCATCATATATTTTTAATTATGCCTGAACCAATCCTAACTATCTTACCCGATGTATTATTTCCCATCAAGACGACACCCTTTGACACAGGCTCATACGTTGAAAACTAGTCTCGATTCAGACATATATGAAACGTACAGGCTGAATCGAGAATCCATTCATAGCATGAACTTGAGTTTTCATCAGACAATAAAGGAAGATCTCCCTCTTCTTCACTCTAATTTTCTTCAGTGAAACAATTTCACCGTACTTCTCTAGTTGTTTTCCCTTCTGGTCTGCTTCATCTTTCCTCTTGTTCTAAAATTTATATCACTCATATTTTATATGTCATTTTTTCTGATAGAAAAACAAACTTTGTTTCTGTTCCTGGACTTTAATCTGCCCCTTGAAGTCTTTCTATTATTGTTGCCTTTATCAGACCTTTCAGATGTTCTTCCTTGAATAACTAGACTCTCTCCATGAATTCCAGACTCAATTACAAGGTGCTTCATCTTCTCTTTTGAAAACAAAGTGTTGTAGACTTCCTTCAAGATTAACGTGTCACGTCTATATAATATAGTTTCACGAAAGATATTGTACGAAGCTGACAATGAGCATAACAAAATCAACCAGAGATCCTCTTCATCATATTTGCACTCCATAATTTCTAAATCCAAAACTATGGCTTTGATCTTCCAGCATTCCTTGACTTCCGTGGCAAGAACGAGAGGTCCGTAGTGTGACAGGCTAGGTACCCCTCCTGCAGCTGAATGATTGAGTAAAGTGAAGTAGGAAGAAAGAGTTATGACTCGAGAAACCGGGAGCTCTTTGCTCTCTTGATCTAGGGCCCCTATTATTCAGTAGAAGTTCATTGTGTCAAATGATGAGAATATAACCGCTGCTTTAGGTGCAACTTACTCGTTAGAATTTTGTGCATACATAATTCCGCCAACTTTATTCGTATATCTGCAGCAGATGACTCTTTCAAAACGTCATGCAAACTACTATTTGTCTCTCAAAAGTTTCTCTTCATCGGTCCACAACGCTGACATTTTATCGAGAGCATGTAATGTACTTTCCAATTCCATTTGAGTAAGCACAACTCACAATTTTACCGGCCACAACTGAAATCTTGTATTCCAATCCAACATCGGAATAACATATCTCATTGAAGCTATCTCCCCAAAATTCAGAATTACCATAATATTCTATAAGTCATTGAAAACCCAATTTGAATGCTCAAATTAATTTAAGAACAAAATATCTGAAATCACACATTTTCCCAAATTCCAATCAAAACAGATTTTGATTTTATTTTGTCTAAAAGACCGATGGTCTGTCGAGTTTGCAATTCATGGTCTAGGAGCGGTTTTCTGGGTGATACGACAATAGAGGAGATTCATCGGTGACGGCGGACAGAGATCAATCAACGAAGAACAAGAAGAGAACCCTCTACTTCAGATCAGAAGCGTCTGGCGTGCGGCGTGCGGCGTGCGGCGATTTCCTTCTCTCTGCCTTGGACGATCGGGGCGCAGTCTCCATTCTCCCTTTTCTATTTCTTCTCGCGAGACGCACACAACATAGTCACTCTCTGCTTCTTCCTTCACGCTGGCAGGACAGAAAACCCAAAGTTCTGTTTCAATTTCTCCTTCACGCAGTGCCACAAAGCAGAAAAAACAACTCTGCGTATTTTCTTCTTCACGCGGGGGCCAAGGCAAACACACAAACCAAATAAAGAAAAAAAAAAATTTATTTCTTCTCCATGTTCAGTGGGCAGCAAGGAAATACGAAAGGGCAAACTACCCCTTTTCACTTTTCTTTTTCTATTTCTAATTTTTTTCCCAAAGCAAAACTTCTGATAAATCAATGATTTTTCAGAAAACCTTCAATACCAATTGTTGAAAAAACCAAACGAGAAACCCTTCAAAAAAGTGAGAAAAATAACGAACACCAAGTGAAAATTCTATACGAAAAAAATTACATGGAGAGAAATTACTAAAAAAAAGTGGTATAAAGAGTTTTATAATTCAGATATATATTTATAACATAAATTAAAATCTTAAACATGATGAGATTCTTAATATGGACTCAAATGGACCTGGTCCAATTAGATTTGGATCACATTAAATCTTAACAGGAATTAATATAACAATCCAATTGTCCATAGACTGGTGGAAGATTCAACAGCTTCAGCGGCCTCGGCTCCCTCAGGTGGAACTCAATTTACAGTCTTTAACACCAATTTTGAATCTAAAACTTGTTTTAGTCTATGTTGTCGTGACATAAGTTCCTATCTACAATTCATGAATCAAGAATTCTCCCAACAGCTAGGTTTAGAGATGAATTAGGAGTTAATAAAACTTTCTACAAGAATCCGTGCACGTAGTTTTTACCATTATTGTTATTATTTTTACTTTATCACTTGAAAAGTAAGATTGCTAAGGCTTACTCTTTTAACTATACATATATTGCAAGAGCGTTAATTTTTTTTTTTTTTTTATATTTTTATTGGAGTAGTCATCTTCGGATATAGTACTTGGTCCAAAATCTCTATCAAATTACACTTTCCGATGAATTTATCATCTTATCGTAGGTAACCTTGCTTATGTTATCCATATTTTAGGAAAATCTATGAATATTTTTTTATTTCCTCAAGACCACAATATATATGGTGAAGGCTAGTCCCCTTAATAAGATATTGTCCTTTGTCCACATGATGACATGAATTTATTATTAAGTCATCTCAAAACAAGTCTTACGTGTTAGGATGACACGACAAAACTACACTTTCGATCTCAATAGATGTTGTGTGCTTTGGTGATGTGGCCATAAGGTATATCCTTCACGCTTTGTTTATTGGTGTCTCCATTTTTAGAATATGTCTTGTTAGTTTAGGGGGAAAAAAATTCTTACATATTGATATCATCTATCTTTTCCAAATAAAGTGAGATTGCTAGCATGGGTGATGGTGGCCAAAAGTCATGTCCTTCACGGGTGTTGTTTATGGATTTTTTGTTTCATAGAACATGTTTTGTTAGTTTAATCTTTTTCAAATGAAGTGAGATTGTGCAGTTATCTTGGTATTGGTTAAGTCTGTAGATATTTTTGTTATCATAGGATGACTTGAGACGTAGATAATATGTGTTTACAAAGAACATGAAATATCTTATTTCTTGAATTTTTAGTTTTTAATTATTCTAGGGGGTATGATCTTCTCTTCCTCAGGTACCACCCTCCTTACACAACATTTATATTGGCAAAATATAGGCAACATGACACTAAAAATAAAAAAGGAAGCACAAAGACAAAGAGTGGAGTGAGTTCATTGATTTTCTTGAATCTCTCTTATTTGTTCCTTTTCATTGTTCTCATTTGCATCACTGAGAGGGACAAGTTGAAAGAAGATCCCTTCAACTTCAGTGTTTTGAACATCAGCATTGAAGTCAGAAGGCAATGTTTTGTTTTTTTTTGTATATTTCTTTATTATTATTTGACCAAGCTACTAACTTATATGTGAAGTGATTGGTATATTATGTGTCACCACGCTACAGACACATCGTATCATGAGAACCAGCGAGAGGGTAATTTCTTCTTCTTTTTCAAATATTAAAAATAGAATGACGAATTCTTATAGGAAGCCCGTTGCTCACAATTCAAGTATCCTATGTGTATCTTTGCACAAAAGATAAACAAAATGCAATATAAAATGAAGTCGAGCAAGTATGTCACGTGATGCCTTTAATAAAAAGGGAAAAATACAAAAAAGAGAAAGACGTTTAGGAAATAGGCAAAAAGAAGAAAAAACTTTGGTTTTAGGCGAAAGAGGGAAAGCTGTTTGAGAAATAAGCAAAAAAAAGAACATTTGGTGGTTTTTTGTTTTAGGCACGGCGAGAGGCCGGCTGGTCGATCGGACCAGCCGGCCTCTAATTTTTTTTATTAAAAAACAAAGGAGGACCAGCCGACCTCTCTTTTTTTTATATTAAAAAACAAAGGAGAGGCCGGCTGGTCGTCAGACCAGCCGGCCTCTCTTTGTTTTTTTAATTAAAAAAATCCTAAAACATATTTTTTATTTTAAAATGGCGGATTAATTTTAAAAAAATAGTAAACGATATTCAATTTACTTGATATTTTTATCACATGTTTATCACAGTAGGAGACGATAATCGGAAAAGTTTCGTGATTTTTTGACCCTCGTACGATTTATTGTAATTTTATTTATTTATTTGATAAAATAATTATAATATATCGTACAAGCGTTAAACAATCACGAAACTTTTCACATAATCTTCCCATAATGTGATGAACATGTAGTAAACATTTTAAGTATATTAAATATCGTTTACTATTTGTTTTAAAATTAATTTATAAAACAAAGAAGATACTAAAATTAATTTAGGGAAAAATAGTAAACGATATTTAATATACTTGAAATATTTACCACATGTTCATCACATTATGTGAAGATTATGTGAAAAGTTTCGTGATTGTTTAATGCTTGTACGATTTATTATAATTATTTTATCAAATAAATAAATAAAATTACAATAAATCGTACGAGGGTCAAAAGATCACGAAACTTTCCCGATTATCGTCTCCTACTGTGTTGAACATGTGGTAAAAATATCAAGTAAATTGAATATCGTTTTCTATTTGTTTAAAATTAATCCGCCATATTAAAATAAAAAATATGTTTTAAGATTTTTTTAATAAACAGAGAGAGGCCGGCTGGTCCGACGACCAGCCGGCCTCTCCTTTGTTTTTTAATAAAAAAAATTAGAGGCCGGCTGGTCCGATCGACCAGCCGGCCTCTCGCCGTGCCTAAAACAAAAAACCACCAAATTTTCTTTTTTTTTGCTTATTTCTCAAACAGCTTTCCCTCTTTCGCCTAAAACCAAAGTTTTTTATTCTTTTTGCCTATTTCCTAAACGTCTTTCTCTTTTTTGCATTTTTCCCTAATAAAAATTACAGGATTAGTCAAAGTCGCAGTAGAATATATTTTGTACGGTGGGTCATGGGAATGTAGGGTTTACGAGCGGGTACACCTGCAGGAGACGAGTAAACCCCGTAAGCTTTTGAGAGGACAAATGGAGTGGAAAAGGGAAGTTTCTACTCATGGTGGTCATGTTGTTTGGGAGATTGAAGAAATACATCCTTAATAGTGGGAAAGCTTGGGTCTTGAACTGATACTCTGCTTTGTCTAAGAATGATAGCTTTTAATCTATGTTTCCTTAAAAACTTTGATTGCTACTCCCTCTAATTTTGTCAAATTATTCTTCTATTTCAATATTTAGTTCAAAAAAAAAAAAAATCCCAAATGCGATATTTTTTCAAGTTTTTTGATTCAGATCAAAATTTTATTGTCGAAAATCTAAATCCACCATGATTTTTTAAGTCTATTTTAAAAAATAAAAGAAAATATTAAGAGTTGATACAAGTATTTTTTTTCATTAATGATTCAACAAAATGTAGATGGATGGGTTAACTTTTTTGTTCATCGTCCTTCGTTCATTATTGCTGATATGAGCTTGGAGTTTCTGTGACAATGAACGATTATAGAAAAAAGTTTATTCACTTTTTCCACTAAGATGATATTTTTTTTTCCTTTTGTATTCCAATAAAATTTTTAACGAAATACAAGTTTTTCGACACGTTAGAGATCGAATGACAACCACAAAAAAGAAAATACGATAGTGAGAGACTATATTTACGTGAAAAATCCATTCACAAAAAAGAAAAATCATGGACAGATGATAAAATCACTATGAGAATTAAAATACAACTGTGAATTTTGTGACTTTAACTTACATGAAAAGAAAAAATAAATTATAAATGAGATTTATAATGCAAGCTTTAAATTATGTAATTTTGAGTTGTATTAATATCAATACAACTATCCTATTTTATGTAAAATATCAAATAAGTCAAATTTTTAGAAATATTAAATTTAATATTAATTATTTTTAATATCTTTTAACATTTTAACTAGTACTAATTACAACAATTAGATTATTAAATATCATATTGAAATAAATTAATACATAAATTAAAAAAAGGATATATTTACAATTTAAAATAAATAGAAAGACTAAAAAAAAAATAGCATGGATGAACAGTGGTGATGCAAATTTGCATCATCACTATTCATGTTTGGATCAAAATGGCATTATGCCATTTATTTTGGCATTCCATTGGAGCTTGGATGATGCATTTTCTCAAATTTGAGAAAATGCATCATCCCATTGGAGATGCTCTAACACATAGTATATAATTTCATATTCTCTATTAACTCTTCTATCACGAGGAATGTGAGGAGACATGAAATATCAACGCTCACAGAGAATTCTGCAGTAATTTGCTTTTTCTCGACAAATAATAACACACATCGATTTTTTTTTTTCTTTAAAAAAAAGTGGTTAGGTTGGTTAATTTTAATCTTATGTTCTAAATTATGTTTTCTTTTTCTTTGATAAAATTTTATCAATCCACGGTTAAATATAACACAATGATTTGCATTAAAGTTCATGTAACGTTAATCAAAAGTAGTGATTTGTTATGAATAGAATCTTGTATCTTTGAATATTATGACACGTGATATGTTATAAGATCCGATGGCTCATTCTTCATTGTCGCATTTTTTCCTCGTCAATTACAGTTATTATATTCACTAATTTTTTTTTGGTTTCACTGGGAAACAGTGAACTCAACGGTGCTGAAGTAAAATTTTGTTTAGACACACCCAAACCAAACTAAACCAACAAACTCCTTTAATCCAATAATATGGTATCGGTGGCAAATGTGGTAGAAATGGTCTCGGTGGTCAAACAATCTGGTTCACATGTTTGACAACTCTAATTTTTGTTATAGATATATTTAGTGTTGTCAAGCCAGTGGGTTAGCGGCACGTTATTGTAGCAGGTCGTGACTCCAGGCTCGCGAGCTCCACGGGCTAGGCCCGTCGAGCCCGAACCTCCCCCGAGACAGCCTACCCACTTGGATAGTTACTGTAGCGAGCCGAGCCACTGTACTTGCATGCTCGATGGGTTAGGCCCATTGAGTGCAACCCTCCCACTCGACCCGCCTAGGCCCACGAAGGCACATAGTACACACCGACAACACTTCTTCTTCCTCTCCCTCCCTATTTTTCTATAGGGGTGAGCATGGTCCGGTGCGGTCCGGTTCCGAGCCGAAATTTGACCGGACCAAAGGATCCGGGATTTTTTTTCCTAATCCCAGAATCGGACCAAAATTTTCGGTTCGGTCTCGGTCCGGTCCTGGTTTCTCCCACAAAATTTTTTTTTTTACAATAAATTGCAATAAAAAAAATTAAAATTTTCTCTAAGTACATGTTATATACAATCAAATAATTTCCTACAAAGAATTAAAAAACTACAAATGATAAATTACAGATAGAACAGAAATTGAACGTTTGACATTTGTAAAAAACTGAAACTCTGAACCTTCTTCCCCCTTCAGCCGAGCCTTAAATGCCTATAGAATTAAAGTTTCGGTCCGGTCTGAGATTTCGAGAAATTTTGGTCCTGGACCAAGAACCGGACCATTTTCCATGGGAATTCTATTTTTAGGACCGAAACCAGACCAAAACTAGTGGTCCGGTCCGGTTCTCGGTCCTCGGTCCTCGGTCCTCGGTCCGGCTCACCCCTATTTTTCTACAAATACTCCACTCTATTTCTATTTTTTTTTACCAAACTTTCTCTCAATATTTCAATCTCATACTCAATTTCGAGTGTTCAACCAATCTCTCTTGTTCTTACTAATTTTTATATTTTTTCCATTAATTTAACAAGCTATATTATAAATTATTTCTTTTATGCATTTTTATATTGTTGTTAATTTTATGTATTTGATTTAACAATTTTGTGTGAATTTTTGTAGGTTTCGTATACGTGGAAGTGATTACAATTCACACCACCTATAAGCTATTGCTGATTTATTGGTTTTGTAGTATCAATTTATTAATTGAAATTTATTTTAAATATTTAATTTTAATTATTATTGTGACGACCCGCAAACCGGACCCGATCGGGATCCAAGAACCGAGCCGTCACTCCGGGACATTTGCAGAAAACGGGGACAACTATTTTTTTTTCGACTTTTTAAAACTCATGGACATTTAAAATGGATAACATAAATAAATCAAAGTAAATAAATAAACATAAACTGGAAATGAATAAAAACGTGAACAGTGACCGGAAGATGCAAAGTGTGACAGTAACCGGAAGATGAATTTGTGAACAGTGACCGGAAGATGAATTTGTGAACAGTGACCGGAAGATGAAATTTGTGAACAGTGACCGGAGATGAAAATGTGAACAGTGACCGGAAGATGAAATTTGTGAACAGTGACCGGAAGATGAAATTTGTGAACAGTAACCGGAAGATGAAAAATGTGAACAGTGACCGGAAGATGAAATTTGTGAACAGTGACCGGAAGATGAAATTTGTGAACAGTGACCGGAAGATGAAAAATGTGAACAGTGACCGGAAGATGAAAAATGTGAACAGTGACCGGAAGATGAAAAATGTGAACAGTGACCGGAAGATGAAATTTGTGAACAGACAAAACTGGCAACTTTTAACATGATTACATAAAAACAAAAGTTGTGGAAACAGAATGTATGAAAACTTCAAACTTCAGAAAACGATTCAAAACATGATTTTTGAACATATCGGGAAAAACACGACGGAATTTTAAGGAAAAACAAATTATATGGATGGCTCTAACATGACAGAAACTTAAGAAAAATCACACTACATGGATAGCTCTAAAACCAGAAGCTGTCCATGCACAGACTAACAGAAAATATTCCAAACGAATTCCAGAATACTTCAAAACATAGTTCAACTGTCGAATACAGAGGTTTTAACAAGAGAAAGCTTAACCAACAGAATACCTTACATTATCTATATCCAACAGAATTTCCTACAGAGTTTTCAACAACCAAAAATACAGAATCCTAACATAGTTTAAAAACCAAACACAGAATTCCAGTAGGGTTTACAGACATAGACTTTACTTTAAATACTTAAACCTCGGGACAGGATTTGTCTGGCTGCAGCAACCATCCCGTGAGCTCCTCCCCCAACTACATCAACTCGTCAGTTTGAGGATCAAGCTCCTCATCTGGAAAATCCATACCTACAACAGGAGTTCAACTATGAGCCTAGAGCTCAATAAGAACATGAAATGCAATGCAGTGATGCATGGACTTTTGAAATACGTGAACATTACATTACTTAACATTGCGTTTCACTGGACAGGAAAGGTATAAATGGGAGAAGGAGCTGGCGCAACAGGATGTACATGCCACTTTCAGGACATAACAGGAGTATTTGACAGGATGCCAGTCCTCGTCCACACTTAACCATACATTTCTTTACAGGATTTTATCTTACTTACTTCAAAACCGGTGCTGAAAACATTTGCATGATTTTACAGGAAACGTGTATGCATGAATAAGTGAAATGCTTAAACTTAACATTCACAGATGACAGAATGAATACAACAGGAAACAGAATATAACGGAAACACGTTTAACTTAAAACATAACCTAAAGCCTATCTACCCGAACCAGACCTAGTACCTCCGAGTTGTAGGGCCTTAAGGGCCAACGTAGATGCATGAACTTACCTGTGGTCCGAAATGCAGCAAGCTTGAACGCACGAGCACCGTGGTTCACGAACCTATAGCATGCATAAACGGACATTAACCCTAAACCTCACGAAACTAGCAAATAAATAAACTAAAATCGTTTTCTATCTAAGATGATTACCTTAGACCGAAAAGCAGGAGGAAAATCAGAGAAGGAAGAAACTCCTTGCGTTGGTTTTCTTCAATCGAAAGAGAGAAGCAGAGAGGAAAAATGAAAGAGAGCAGAGAGGGAAATGTCTCACGTAGGAGGAAGAGAAGGAAATGGGATACATGACTTGTCTTCTTCCACAAGTTTGCCAAGTGTCAATCATCCATTTGATTTCTCCCACCAACCTTAATTTCTTCCTAATTTGCCCTTCCATTGGTTTTTAACTAAAACATTATTTAGTTAATCGATTCGGTCTCACGAATCACCCTCGTTCGGTTAAACACATCGACAATATTATTAAAAACAATCATTGCATTAATATCGGAGAAATTCCGCTTACATATTCGGGGAATTATTACATAGGCAAAAATGCCGGGTGATTACAATTATGGATCCAAGTAATTAAATATTGAAAATACTGATGATGATATTGAAGAAATTACAGAGTTAACTCTCACATTTTCAGTAAAAAATTATCGTTTGTACAAACATCAACATCTTCACCTAAAAAAATGTCAGATGTAGGAGGCATTTTGACATGAAAAAAATTAAAATTAGTAGAATTTAGAACTCAATGCAAATATTATATTAAAAAATATTCATATATTTTTGGTAATTCAACTAACATAATTGGTAGGCATTATGATGTGCCACAGGGTGACCTTAATCAACCTTGGCCGAGTTCATGGCCAAACTTTCTTTATAATGTATTTGTTCATTATATAGGTGATTATGTTGGAGGCTAATTGGAGATAAAATCAAACATTAAGTTGCAAGTGTTCTTTGAAGGTGGATTAAGGAAGACTTTGGATTTGAGGTCAAATCCTTTCCAATCTCGGGAGGATGATGTGCCACAGATTCATTACTCAAGAATAAGTCCATGGAAATTTTCTAACCGATTTTCAAGTGTTTATTTTGTAGTTCTTCATGGAGGAACATGCTTTAAGAAAATCAATACCTTCAATTCAGCATCTACTTACAATATGACATTCTTCAAAGTGATGCATAATTGGAAGATCAAGGACACGTCCAAAGATTATTGGACCTTCTAACAAAATTGTGGTTAAACGAACTTCTGAGGAGTATTTGGCATGGGCTGGATCACGTAATTTGGACACCGTTACAATATTCACAAAATATAATAAGAGAATGAATAATAAAACTTGTAGCACAATTCGAGTTGCCTTTATCATTTACCGACAACGAAGTATTTGAAAAATTTATGAAAGAGTATGCTACTATTAATTTTAAATGTGTCTTTAGAAGTACAACGAGAAATAATATTATTAAAATATTTAGTGATATGAAAAATGAACTAATTATACTTTTTGTAAATGCTTCTTCAATGTCTATTTGTATTACCTCTTCTTATTTATAGAGTACACGTAATATTATAAGTTATGTTGTTGTAACTTCTCATTTTAATGATGAATCTTGACAATTAAATAAAAGAATTTTTAGGATTTTGTAACTGTGAATATCCCTACAATGATATTACTATTTATAGATATATTGTGACAATATTGCAAGAGTATTATATTAGAGATATGACATTTAACATAACTCTATATAATACTAGTGCTAATGATATTATTATTTCTCATTTTAAAAGTTATTTTCAATTCGATATTACCAATTATTCTCTTTTCCATACTAGATATGTGTGTCATATTTAAATTTAGTTGTCAAAGATGGTATGACATATATTTCACCTCATATTGAATTAATTAGATCTGAAATTTCTTATATTATTGGATCTAATTCAACAAATCAAGAATATAAAGATTTTTAGAGTTGGCCAATTTAAACCAAATTACAAACTAACGTAAATAATATGTAAAATTTTACTTATTTAAAATTGCAAAATGCTAGACTATATTGGCAGTTTGTGTTTTTATTAATGATAAAATACACAGTATTAATTTTGATCAATCTAGTTGTGTTACTGCTAATATATTTATTGATTTTTTAAAAATCTTTTAATGATACTACAAATGAATGTCATGAAATTTATTATTTCATTTCTCATTTTGTTCTTTTAATTTTTATAAATTTAACATATATTTTTGCATAATATTGTCAAATAGATTAATTTAGTGATATTCTTAATAAAATATAAACAAAATTTAAAAAATATTGATTTGACATTCGCCATATTTTTTATCATGCTTGCATCATGGATCCCACATATAGATCAAAAGGAATGTGTCTTATTATTAATAAAATTTCTAATAATTTATATATTACTCCTTTAGTTTATAATGATAAAATTATACAAGGAATTACTAATTTATATTTTTCTTATGAAATTAAATATTATAATATTAATCGTTTACATCCTTCTTCACACAAAAATAGTTGTCACGACTCGGAGATGACTTAGACAGAAACGCTGAGTTAAGCGACCAAATTATCAGGGAGAACTCGACCATCCAGCCCAAGCCTAGGTTTGAGAGCAGAAACTTTAAACAAATGAGCCTGACCACGGAGAGTGAGCCGAAATCCACATAGCGATCAAATAAAAATAAGATAGTGCAAAAACTTAAATAATCCAATAAGATATTGTACATGAAATAAGGTATCAAACACCTAATTAATTTACACAGATAAGAGGAAAGAAATAGTAGAAGTAGAGAGTTTCTCATCAGAACAAATAATAACACTCAAGAAAATAACAAAAGAAGATGGTGAAGAGCGGGATCCACTCCTCAACGAGCAACAACACCATCGGCCTCCACGATCCTAACCTGGAATGGAAGGGGGAAAGGGGGGGGGGGAGGGGTCTTCTTTGGGGTGAACGATTAACTCAGTAGGGAACTCTACACTATATATGCAAAACTAGTTTTGTCATTTTCTTTCGAAATCACGATCAGTTGTAAAATTTCGTGCATGGATTTACATTAAAAAAAACATTTTCCTTTCTTTTCAAAACAGGCTCCATGATGACGACAACAACTTATCGACTAGCCAACACTCGCTACCGAAAGCAAACACCAGAACGGGAACATCATTGAAACCTACAACAAATTTTACATTAGAAATACCAACACAACACGTGATGACAATAATGGTCTTTTAAACAGGGACTAGGAATCCTAACTAGCAACAAATATGATTTACTGAACAATTTGTCGATTCACATGTGTGACATCGACGAAACTCGAAGAATTGATCATGCACGCTCACCTTCAAAGCTTCTTAAAATTATTTTATAAATCTCAATTTATCCAATAACGATACTAATCTAACCTATACACATCATAACAAAATTTAGGGGTTCACCTTGATTCACGTGAAAAATGATCGGGAAGGAATTTAGCCAAACAAATACCACCATTGCATTCAAAGCAACAAGCAAAAGTTAGAAAACTCAAGTCGAGAAATTTTTCGACATTGTTTGGCTGTCCAAAAATGTGGTCAAAGTTTCTGTCAAAGTCATTGATCAACGTGACATCTCACCTGTCACCTCAGTAGTAAAGCCATATCAGCGGGTCATGTAGCACTCGGTTTCAATAAATCAAAATAAGTTATTAAACGGTGGAATATAATTTTTATGGTTAAAATTTAGTGAAATGTTGATTAGGTTGTAAATGACTAGGCAGGGGCAAAGTGGTAATTGCAAATTTATGTTGTGGATAAAGTATTTAAGGAAAGGTTTAGTGAGGTTTAGCCGCCACTGTATTATTACTCTTACCTCTCAGCTCAAGCAGACTACCTCTGGGCGATTTCCCCTCCGGTTTTCCCCAACCAAGGTGAGTTTTGAATCAACTACTTGCCGTTCTAGTGCTAGGGTAGCTGAAGGATTGCGATGTATGTATCTTCGATAAGCTGCGGGTGAGAGATTTGGGTTTTGGGGTTTAGTGATGTATCGGGAATGCTTAATCAGTAGAGCCCCAAACTGGCTTCCTTAGACTTCAGTAGTTAGATAAAGTTTAGTGGAGATCTAATCCATAATCTGTCAATGGTTTTAGGTGAGCAGATTTTTGGAGTAGCATATAGCCGAGCGATTTCCAGGAGCCAGGTAAGTAAAGTAATGTGTGAGCCTTCGGGCCTACATCACAAAACAGTAGGTTTATGCATGTTTGAGTGTTTCTTTTCTTTATGTCATGCATTAAGTTTTTGAAGAATTACGAAAATGAATTTATGTGCAAGGTTATGATGAGTATGAATTGAATGAAACAGAGTAGCTGTTAAGGGAAGTAATCCGCCCCTTAACTGAGTAGAGGATTTATTACATTGGGAGAACCGATCCCACTCCCAAGGGAATTAAGGGATCTGTATTAGCTGTTAAGGGAAGTAATCCGCCCCTTAACTGAGTAGAGGATTTATTACATTGGGAGAACCGATCCCACTCCCAAGGGAACTTAGGGATCAGACCAGTTTATGAACGATGCACAACTGAGTTGAGAAAATTAGAAACTGCATGATCAGGGTTTATGTTTCAGCATACATTTCATTAATGCTTTACTTGCTTAGCATTAGGCTAATAGGTGAGTTTTGTGATGTAGGTGTTGAGGATACAGCAGGTGATTTCCCTGAGAGCATAATCGAGTAGATGAGGTTGGTGGAGCACGGCTGTGCAACAGTCAGGCATCTGATGGGGCGGTTTGACTGGTGTCATTGACTAACAAAGATTAATTGACAGTATTTCAAACTTATTATACTGAGCTTTCATGACAGTAGAAATTTTAAATGTTTTGGAATTCGCTTTTGAGTTTCTTTTCTGATAACGATATTCTGTTGGGATTTCAAGTTAGTACTTATGAGTTTCTAGTGACACTAAGGTTTGGATTGTCTCTGGTTAGTTTTTAGCAAGAATGAGTTACTTGAAGTTTTCAAAAGTATTCTTAGTTTTCTCTGAATTTAGTATTCTGCTGATTTATTACTGGATCTGCAAGTGAAGCGATTAGAGTTGTTGTTTTGCTCTCTATCGACAGATGATATCTGTCGGTAGATGTTGAGTAAATTTTAAATTCTATCGGAAGATGTCTTCAGAAAAGCCATCGGAAGATGTAAATTTTAAAGTCTATCAGTAGATGCTTTAAGGAGTTACGTGAGTAGCACGTGTCGGCAGATGTAGTCCATTCCATCGGAAGAGGGAGAAACCCGTTTGTCGTTTAGCGAATCGGAAGGCGTGGAGTCATATTGTTGTTATCGGAAGATGACGTGTGTTTGTCTATTGAGAGATGAAATTACGCTGACTTCATCGGCAGATGAAGTTATGTTAACTTCATCGGCAGATGAAGTGGTGTGTGTAGTTACCATGATTTCATCGGCAGATGAAGTTGTGGGTGAAGTTGTGTAGACGTCATCGGCAGAAGCCTTTGGTTTTCTGCTTCTGCTCCTTCCGTTGACTAGTCGTCGGCAGACGAGTTCAACTCGTGACGTCATCGGCAGGAACCTCGTTCCGTTTCCTTCCGTTGACTAGTCGTCGGCAGACGAGTTCAACTCGTGACGTCATCGGCAGGAACGTCGTTCCGTTTCCTTCCGTTGACTAGTCGTCGGCAGACGAGTTCAACTCGTGACGTCATCGGCAGGAACCTCGTTCCGTTTCCTTCCGTTGACTTTGTCGTCGGCAGATGAATTCGACTTTTGTAATTCCTTGAGTAGTCCATCATTTAAAACCTTGTTTTCTCTTGACCGAATACTTTAAACATTTCCATTAATCTTTCCAACAATATTTTCACAGCTAGTTAAATCCCCATTGTAGTTTTAAATAATTTTCCGCTGCAAAGTTTTCAAATGTTTTGGACGTTTAGAAAATGTCAAATTTTGAATGTCGAATGAAGTTTTAAATTTATTCGAAATTTCTTAGTTATGATCAAGTAATGAGTAGCAAACCGGGTTCAGATAACTCGGGGCGTTACAGGTCAACACTACGCCAACACATTGGCAATGACGACCTTTTTTGGCGACGGTGACTTTTTCTGGCGATGGTGACTTTTTCGATGAATGACAAACGACGTCGGATCTGAACGTAACAGATTGGGTTTTTTAAATATCTCGAGCTCATGAGTCCAATGGTGGCGTTGGTTTTCCAAGGCAACAGTTAAATCAGCTAATAATGCTTTTAAAGAGGTGGCCGCAACTTTCCAATGAGGCTCCGCTAACCACATTCGGCCACCGTTTCAAAAGATATTTGTGTCCAAATGATGCGGTCGATGAGAGCTTTCCAATGGCGGGTCGAACACCAAGATCGGCGGTCGAATGCAACGCCAGTGAACTTCTTCAGCGGCCATTTTTGACAGCTTCGTTCTCCTTAATTGTCCAGCCTAAATTGACAAAAAAAAGGGAAATTACCAATTCCGACCACAAACTACGAGTATGATTCGTTTCTAACCACGAAGAATTTTTTTTAACAATGCAAACCATAACGTATCAAATATGTGCCAATTCTGACTACGCCAGACGGACGGACTTAGATTGCGTCCGTCCTGACGTAATATTGGACGCCCACCGGACGGACTGAATAAAATAGAGTCCGTCCGCCTTTTTCGTTCAATAAGAAGCTGCCACGTTTCTCCACGTAGTCCGTTCGGACTCTAAATTGCAACGTCCGTCCAGGCTAACTTACGAATTTATCTGAACGGATGCGAAAATATAGAGTTCGACCGGGTAATTGATTATAAGCCAGGCAGAAAGCGAAATTTGGACTTTTCACCGGCGACAAAAACGGCGACAGAAGACGACAAAATTGAACTTTTCTCTCGACTCTTGCAATTTTTTCGTAGATTTATGACCAAAAAGCATTTCTGGTAATTACTTTATCGAGTCTGAATCATTTACTTCAAGTTGTAACATAAATAACGCAATAATCCTGAGCCCTAACTTGAAAATGGGAAGAGGCAACAAATCGGACGGACGCTATATATAGCATCCGTCCGATTGGGAGCCTTTAATCTGAATCGGACGGACTCTATATATAGAGTCCGTCCGATTGGCAGCTTGTAATGCAAATCGGACGGACTCCAAATAAGGCGTCCGTCCGGCCGAAGGCTAAATTGGTAGAAAATTAATTTTTTTTCTTTTTCAAATTTTCTGTTCATTTATTGATGTATGTGAAATTATCTTATTGTCAAAACTATTTTGTATTCAATTCATAGGATATTGTTTAACTTGAATAACATTTTGATTTTTGTACAGATAATTGTCATAAATGGCTGAGAGATTGGATGATGTAAATGAGTCTGCGAACAGAGACTGCTTTATGGAGGAGGACGCTTCCATATACAGTGATATTCAACTATTTGATCACTTAGAGGGTGATGGACAAATACAAGTATGTTCAATTTCGCAAACTTTAGACGATGAGCTACGAGAACCATTCAATTCTGAGGATGACGAGGTGCAAAGCAGACAAACAAGGGCTGCAGATTCTGGTGATTTTGCTTTGAGTAGACAATATATATCTTTGCAGGCCATTATAAATGAAATACGAGACTATTCTTTAAAAAGGGATATAATATCAAAATCGTGTTGGAGGAACAGACTGAAGGCAAAATGTGAAGGAGTAGATTTTCAATGGCATCTGCATGCTTCTGCCATGCAAAATGAGGCGACCTTCCAACTAAAGTCATACTATAACGATCACAATTGTGTAAGGGTATTGGATAATCGACACGCGACGGCAAAGTGGTTGGCAACAACTTATGCAGATAGGTTCAAAAGTCAACCTGACTGGCCCATTCATGATATTATCGAGACGGTGAGGCGGGAACATAAAGTTAACATTAAGCCAAGCCTTGCGAAAAGAGGAAGAACCCATGCAAAAGAAGTTAATTACGGGAGGAATGAAGAACAACTAAAGATACTTCGTTCTTACGGAGCTGAAATATTAAGATCTAATCCAGGTAGCACACTGGTAATAGATGGTGACCTGGTAGTTGAGTATAGAAAGGAGAAGATGATATTTAAAAGAATGTACATGTGTATGGCTGCTTGCAAAGTAGCGTTTGTTGGATATGGGCAGACCTCTTATCTGTTTAGATGGATGTCATCTGAAGGGAGCCTGCCCCAACCAATTACTCACGGTCGTGAGTATTGATGGCAACAATGACATATATCCCATTGCTGTTGTCAACGTGGAGTCAGAATCTCAAGTCTCGTGGAAGTGGTTTTTGGAGATATTGCGAAACGACTTAGGCATTGACGAAGGCCGAGGATGGACATTTGTGTCAGATCAACAGAAGGTATATATTGTTATTACTATTATTATTTGGATAGGCAGAAATTATATTGTTTTAATCTGAGCCTGTTTTCTTTAAAATTTCAGGGATTGTTGAATGCTGTGGACGAGATATTTGGATTAGCCGAACATCATTTCTGCCAAAGGCATATGTATGCAAACTACAAATGACAATTTCGGGGCCTAACGTATAAAGATGTGATGTGAAATGCAGCCATTAGTTCGGTTCTCTCCCCATTAAATGCTCCAAAGTTTACAATAAAATAGTTATTGTAATAATGGCAAATTAAATCCATACAATAATTCAACAGATTATTACATGGCCGAAAATGCCGGGTGTTACACCCGACCTCCCAGAAAATTTCATGTTCGCATAAAATAGGCGAACAATTTTTTCACAGCAGACTCCCCGAATAGTGTAGAGTCCTTGTAGTCCGATTCTGTCAAACATATCCTTTATCTCTAAGGACTCCAACCCTGCAAATTTTTAATAACAAATAAATGAGACTAGTTCAATGAAATATTGTAGAAACAATTTGTAAGAATAATTGACTCAACCTGTAAAGTCCACCATCTTCGTCAACGACATCTTTCGGTGTACTGTATCCAGCTGATATTGCTCTCGACAATGCTGATTGCGAAATTCCTTCGATTGTGAGGCCGATGAAACTGATTGTGAGGAGTTGGGAGATGGCTGTGAGGCCTTTGGAGGTGCCTGTGGAGCCCGTGGATGTGGCTATGAAGCCCGTGAAACTGACTGTGGGGCCGGTGGAGGTGGCTGTGAGGCCCGTGGAGCTGGAGGTGGCTGTGAGGGTAGTGGAGATGGCTGTGACATCGTTGGCCGCTTTGATGGTCCACCTTGTGACGTCGAATCCTTCTTTCGTTTATAAGCAATTTTATCTGTCATTTTAGTAAAGTCTGCAAATTAGAAAGTTCCAAGATTAGCCACAATAACTCGAATAATTTTGAAAATCAAAGCAAGGTTAAAATCTGCCTTTACAGCCAAGCTCGGACGGACTCAATATTTTTGCATCCGTCTTGGTTAAGGCCTGGGATCCACAGGACAGACGGACTCAAATAGAGTCCGTCCAGCTAATCCTAAAAGGCTGATTTTTACCTAGGGCTCGGATTTTTGCGTTCTCAACGTTAAAAATTAAACTAATTCAATACAAAAGAAGTAAGATATTACCTGATGCGTTTTTCGGTTGATAATCGTCCAAGATATTTGCAGAGTGTCGAGAGAGATTTGCGGCCACTGTGAGCTCCATCCGAGCCCTAGGAAAACACTTATAAACGATTCCCCAGCTGGACTCTATATTTTCGCGTGCGTCCGGGTAAATTGTAAGTTAGCCCAGACGGACGTTGCAATTTAGAGTTCGAACGGACTACGTGGAGCAACGTGGCAGCTTCTTATTGAACGAAAAAGGCAAACAGACTCTATTTTATTCAGTCCGTCCGGTGGGCGGCCAATATTACGTCAGGACGGACGCAATCCAAGTCCGTCCATCCGGCATGGTCAGAATTGGCACATATTTGATACGTTATGGTTTGCATTGTTAAAAAAAATTCTTTGTGGTTGGAAACGAATAATACTCGTAGTTTGTGTTCGGAATTGGTAATTTCCCAAAAAAAAAAACATATCAAAATGAACCTTATAACATCAGCCATCAATTGGTGGGGGAGGTGTCCAATACCTCCAGCTAAGGTGACTTCGGCGAGGCCTGAAAGTGGCTGTCGAAAAAGGAAAAAGTTGCTGGCAAAAAAAAAATGAAAAGACAAAAAAGAAAGGGAAGGAGGGAAAACCACGAAATGAATAAAAGTCATAAAAGTAACAATAATAATAATAAATATTATTATTATTATTATTATTATTATTATTATTTTAATTTCTTTTTAATTATTTAATATATATATAATATAAAATATCATATTATATATATAATCATCAATTTATAAATACCACGAACCGATTCGACGAAAAATCCGACATCTGAACCAAGATGAAACTACGCAAACACGCTTTACTCGAAACAATAAAAACGAGCTTGCGGAACAAAAATTCCTGACCAAATGCAAAATGAGAAGCATACAACAAAATCAAGAAAATATCAAAATTCAATCGGATAATTTCTGCCCGATCAAGAACGATTTGAATGAGCGACGCAGAGTCAAACTAAGAAATCAAAACGCGAAAATAGATTTTTAAAAGAAGACCGTCTACCAGAACAAGACAAAATGAGCCTACTCGATTAAACTAAAAAAAATTACTTTATAAGCACGAAATGAGTCAAACTAAAGGAGTCGACCTTGAAAAACACAAAAAATTTACCTGAAATTTTTTAAAATTCATAGATATTATTGATGTAAATTTTACATCGGTTCTAGTGGGTCGCCTGAGTTAGTATATATGTTGGGTCCAAACCTTCACTATTGAGCTAGTTTTTGTAGCACCCGGTTCCTATTAAACCAAATTTAATTTATCAAATTATGATGTATTAATTTTTTTAGAATTTGGAGAAAAAGTGATTAGGTTAGTTAATGAGTATACGAGGGCAAAAGGGTAATTAGATATTTAAAAGTGGATAACGTATTTAAGGAAAGAGGTTTTGGGTTTAATGCACTGTAGCCGCCATTCTGTTTATCCCTCTCTCTCTCGGCCATCATTTCTCTAGCAGGAACCCTTAGGCGATTCCCCTGCCCGATTTTTCCTTCAACCAAGGTAAGTTTTGATTCGATTACTTGTTGCTTTAGTGTCTAGGTAACTGATGAATGACAATGTATGCGTTTTAGAAGTGCTGTGAGTGAGGGATGGGATTTGGGGTTTAGAGAGGAATCAGGAATGGTGAAGAAAAGAACTCCCAGGACTTGCCCCTTAGATTTTCGAATGTTTAGAATGAAGTTTAAGTAACGCTGTGCTTATGTTTTAGGTGAGCCAGCTCTTGGAATATCCTACAACTAGGAACCTCTCGGGAAGCCAGGTAAGTGAAGTATTGTGTTTGCCTTCGGGCCTACATCACAAAACAGTAGGTTTATGCATGTTTGAGTGTTTTCTTTATGTCATGCATCATGTTTTTGAAGAAATACGAAAATGAATTTATATGAAATGTTATGGCAAGGTATGAACAGATTGAAACAAATTAGCTATTAAGGGAAGTAATTCGCCCCTTAATCGAGTAGAGAATGTGTGACTTTGAGAAAATTGATCCACCTCCCAATGGAATTGAGGGATCAGATCAGCTGTTAAGGGAACTAATCCGCCCCTCAATTGAGAAGAGGATGTATGACTTTGGGAAAGTTGATCCACCTCCCAATGGAATCGAGGGATCATATCAGTGAATGAACGAAATTGCAACTGAGTTGTGAAAGTAGAAACTGCATGATTATGATTTATGTTTCAGTATTCCATTTCATTATTGATTTACTTGCTTAACATTAGGCTAATAGATGAGTTTTGTGATGTAGGTGTTGAGGTAACCACTGGAGAGTTCTCTGAATTTACTGAGGAATAGGCGAAGGTGTTGGAGCACATTCTTGCCACAGTTTGGTGTTCTGATGAGGCGGTTTAACACTTGTCTATAGGTGAAGTTTCAGTAGTTATTTGATGTTTTGATAGTCTTCTGAATTTCTTCTCTGCCAAAGAAAACATGATTTAAATGTAGTTGGAGTTTGTTATTTTCAAAGTTATGTCGAGGATACAGATGTTGTTCTTTTGTTAATGGTTATTTGTTGAATGTCAGACGTTATTTAGGGTCAGGTTGTTTTGAATGCTTTGAGTGAAAATTGTAAGTTCAACCATTGGCGAATGAAGTCACCGGTGGATGTGAGATGAAGTCGATTGGATGAAGGAGATCATCCAGCTGACGTCACCGGTGGATGTGAGATGAAGTCGATCAGATGAAGGAGATCATCCGGCTGACGTTACCGGTGGATGTGAGATGAAGTCGATCGGATGAAGAAAATCATCCGGCTGACGTCACCGGTGGATGTGAGATAAAGTCGATCTGATGAAGAAAATAATCCGACTGACGTCATCGGTAGATGTAGAAAGACTTTTGTCGTCTTATGACCGGTGGTTGCGAGCAATGGATTTTTGTCACTTAGTGACCGGGCGATGTATTCAGTTTGTTTTGTCTTGTGAAGGAAAAATGGACTTTGTCATTTAGTCACCGGTGGACGTCGTTTGTTAAACCCACCGGATGACGTAGCCAAAGTTTTGTCGTTTTGTCACCAGAAGAAGCCTTTGGTTTTCTGTTTCAGTCTCTTCTGTTGACTTTGCTCAGTGGCAGACATGTTTGACTTTTGTAACTTTTCAAGTATTTCACGATTAAACCTTTACTTTCTTTGGTCGATTATTTCTTAATATTCCAACAGATTATTCAAACATTGTTTTTATAGTTTTGCTTAACTCTATTTTTGTTTAAATGATTTCCGCTGCAAGTTTTTAAATGTTTTGAAGTTTTAGAAAATGTCAAATTTTGACTTTCGAGCAAAGTTTTAAATTTAGTCCAAAGTTTCTTAGTCAAGTTTGAGTTTATGAGTAACGAACTGGGTTTATATAATTCGGGGCGTTACAGTATGGTATCAAAGACATGTCAGTTAAACCGTTCAAAAGATTACTCATCAGTGCCAATCGTTGCATGGAAGTACTTCAACAATTGTAAGTGTTTATGTTAACCCTAGCTATTAGATACTTAAGAGTGTAATTAACCCTGTACAGGAATTTAGTACAATGGCCAGACGCCCAGGAAGACCCAGAGTGCCAAGGGAAATGCTAAACCTGAGTGGTGGAGAGGAGCCTAGTGTGATTAGGCAGCTGACAGAGTTGGTGCGTCAGCAAACCGATTTAGTGCGCCAGCAGCTGATCAACTAGGAGTACTTGTAACGACCCCTTTTCCCAGCAAGATAGTGTCTGCTCTGGGGATTGGGCCGTAGCCCAATATCCTCCCCTCACGACTTTGTTTGGCGAGAACTTCCCAGAAGGTCACCCAACCTGGAATTGTTCTCAACGAAGCACTTTTAACTTCGGAGTTCTTATGGGATCCGTTGCCAATCGTGCTCCAAAACGCGTCTTGCTATCTTGGGAGGAATCTCTTACATATGTTTCATTTCCATGTACTTCCCCAAACGATTTGGGATTGTGACAACCCTCTCTTTACGACCCGGGATTCGCCTATAGTCGATTCCAGGATTTGCCTACACTCGGCTTAGGTCCTGAGGTTTGCCCCGCAACCCGAGGTTTGCCCCGCAATCGTACACATACGTTCACATTCGGGTCATCACAATCACCCTCCCTCAGGGGCCCAACGTCCTCGTTGGCCACATTTTCGGTTGGGTACAGGCTCTGAAACCATTTGTAAGGACCCCTTTTCCCAGCAAGATATTGTCCGCTCTGGGGATTGGGCCGTAGCCCAATATCCTCCCCTCACGGCTTTGTTTGACGAGAACTTCCCAGAAGGTCATCCAACCTGGTCCGCTCTGGGGATTGGGCCGTAGCCCAATATCCTCCCCTCACAGCTTTGTTTGACGAGAACTTCCCAGAAGGTCATCCAACCTGGTCCGCTCTGGGGATTGGGCCGTAGCCCAATATCCTCCCATCACGGCTTTGTTTGACGAGAACTTCCCAGAAGGTCACCCAACCTGGAATTGCTCTCGCCGAAGCACTTTTAACTTCGGAGTTCTTATGGGATCCGTTGCCAATCGTGCTCCAAAACACGTCTTGCTATCTTGGGAGGAATCTCTTACATATGTTTCATTTCCATGTACTTCCCCAAACGATGTGGGATTGTGACAACCCCCTCTTTACGACCCGGGATTCGCCTATACTCGAGTCCGGGATTCGCCTACACTCGGCTTAGGTCCCGAGGTTTGCCCCGCAGTCGTACACATACGTTCACATTCGGGTCATCACAGTACTGTTGAACCGAGAGGTACAAGGAAGTGCCAACTCAGGTTCTAGCAATGAACATTTTGGAGATAGATTCTGGAGACTAAGACCACCTACGTTTGATGGACAATCATCTAATCTAGTTATTGCTGAAGGGTGGCTTAGGAAGATTAAAAGTATGTTTAGGTGTGCCAACATAGGAGAAGGAGACAAGGTCACGTTGGCGACATTTCACTTGGCTGGTGGAGCTCAACTCTGGTGGGAAACAATAGAGACCACCACTGATGTCTTGGCGATGCCTTGGTCGCAATTCAAAGACATTTTCTACGAGAAGTATTTCAACAGTACTGTCCAAACTGCAAAGAAGTTAGAATTTCTAAACTTGAAGCAGACAGGGTCTGTAGCCGAGTACAGTAGGCAGTTCGAGTCCCTGTCTAGGTTTGCTGGACATTTTGCTCTCAGGGACGAGGACAAGGTATTCAAATTTGTGCATGGACTGAAGCCAGAAATCTACAGAGGGGTTAAATTTTGCGGTATTAAAGGCTTGACATTCAGCGAGGTTGTGTCCACTGCTCTGGAAGTGGAAGAAGCTGAAAGGAAGTGTGCTGGACCAAAGCAGGTCCCACAAAAGCCGGTCCAGCCACATCATCAAAGGGGAATAAAGAGGCCTAGTGAAGGCCAGCATAGCCAAGGAACGGGAAAGAAAGTGCCGGATGCCAGGAAGTTTCCCCTGTGCCCGAAATGCTCGAAGAGTCACCTGAGTGAATGCAGGTTCGGTTCAGGAAAGTGTTTCAATTGCGAGGAAATTGGACACACATTCAGGGATTGCCCGAAACCGAGAGTCACCCGATGCTTCAACTGTAACAAGGTTGGCCACGTTGTTAGGGACTGTCCAGCTCCTAAGAATGACCTTGCTATGATTAAGCCAAGGATATTCTCCATGATGGAGTTGGGCGATGATGAGCAGCCTGCTGTTGTGTCAGGTACTATATTGGTCAACTCTATACCTGCTTTTACATTGATAGATTCTGGTGCAACACATTCATTCATAGCATCTACTTTTGCTGTTAAGTTAGATGCACAGTTTACCCCTTCTATGCATGTGTTTAGTGTTGCTTTACCCTCTGGTGAACGCATGCACTCTAACCAGGTGATGCTTGACAGTGATGTGTTAGTAGGAAGCGTGAGTCTACCTGCTGATCTCATTATTATGGATATAATGGGATTTGATGTAATCCTAGGAATTGATTGGCTATTTAAACATTATGCCACAATCGACTGTAGGACAGGAGTAGTTAGGTTCCAACCCCCTGACGGTTTAAGTCATACCTTCCAAGCTTTAAAGAAGAGTGAGGGAATGTCTGTTATGACTTCGATGAATTGTAGACCCTCACCATGCAGAGAATACCTATGCTTCTTGGCCAGTGTTCTAGATACACAATTCGTAGGAAAAGCAACACCCCAAAATGTCTTAATTGTCCAAGACTTCCCTGAAGTGTTTTTAGATGACCTTCCTGGCTTGCCACCAGGTAGGGAAATCGAATTTGTTGTGGATGTTTACCCCGGTGCTGAGCCTGTGTCTAAAAATCCATATAGACTAGCACCAACAGAACTTAAGGAATTGAAGAAGCAGTTAGAGGATTTGTTGGAGAAAGGATTCATACGCCCCAGCTTTTCACCATGGGGTGCACCTGTCCTTTTCGTCAAAAAGAAAGATGGATCAATGCGTATGTGCATAGACTATAGAGAATTGAATAAGCTAACTGTCAAGAACAAGTATCCAATGCCGAGGATTGATGATTTATTTGACCAGCTTAATGGTGCATGTGTTTTCTCTAAGATTGACCTTAGGTCCGGTTATTACTAATTAAAAGTCAAATATGAGGATATTCCTAAGACTGCCTTTCGCACAAGGTATGACATTATGAGTTTTTGGTCATGTCCTTTGAATTGACAAATGCACCAGCAGCCTTTATGGATCTCATGAATAGAGTGTTTCATGAGTATTTGGATAAGTTTGTTATAGTGTTCATAGATGACATTTTAATCTATTCACGTACTAAGGATGAGCATGCTAGGCACCTGACCTTGGTGTTGGAAGTATTAAAACAGCACCAACTATACGCCAAGTTTTCTAAGTGTGAATTTTGGTTGGACCAAGTTCACTTTCTAGGACATGTCATCTCTGGAGGTGGCATATCTGTTGATCCAGCAAAGGTTCAAGCAGTTAAGGAATGGCCCCAACCGAAGAGTGCTACAGATATTAGGAGTTTTCTTGGACTAGCAGGATATTATAGAAAGTTCATTGAAGGATTCTCGAAGATTGCTACCCCCCTTACTAGGTTAACAAGGAAAAATGTGAAGTATATATGGACTGACGAATGTGAGCATAGTTTTCAGATCCTGAAGTAGAAACTGACCAATGCTCCAATTTTAACCCTTCCAGTTGAAGATGGCAAGTTTAGCATTTACTGTGACGCTTCCAAAATTGGTCTTGGTTGTGTTCTAATGCAAGATGGGAAGGTAATAGCTTATACCTCTAGGCAATTGAAAACACATGAGAAGAATTACCCTACGCATGACTTAGAGTTAGCTGCTGTGGTTTTTGCTCTAAAGATTTGGAGACGCTATTTGTATGGACAATCTTGTGAGATATTTTCAGATCATAAGAGCCTGAAGTATATCTTCACACAGAAGGAATTAAATATGAGGCAACGTCGATGGTTGGAATTTGTAAAGGATTATGATTTCGAGATTAAGTATCACCCTGGCAAAACAAATGTTGTGGTAGATGCCTTGAGTAGAGTGACAACATCAGCCTCAGCCATGATTTTAGACATGCCACGAGCTTTAGAGTCTGAATTCCAAAAGTTTAATCTAGAAGCAGTATCCAGTGTGTCAGCTATGCTCTCGGCCATATCCTTGAGGCCTACTATTTTGGAGAAAATAAAGGAAGCTCAAAGGAACGACACTGAATGCAATAAGTATAAATCCTGCATGGACTCTACAGACAAGTCGAATTTTAACAATTCAGCTGATGGAATCCTTAGGTTTAGAAATAGATGGTTTGTTCCTGCCATTAAGGAACTTCGAGATGAGATTCTTTCTGAAGCACATTCTTCCAAGTTCTCTGTTCACCCTGGGAGTACAAAGATATACAAGGAACTTAAACAGCATTATTGGTGGCCAAGTATGAAAAGAAGTGTGGCAGAGTATGTAGAATCATGTTTGTGTTGTCAGCAGGTTAAAGCTGAGCATCAGAGACCCTTAGGAACATTGCAACCTCTACCAGTCCCTGAATGGAAATGGGAACAAATAACGATGAATTTTGTTGTGGGATTGCCTAGAACAGCAAAGGGACATGATGCAATCTGGGTGATAGTTGATCGTTTAACCAAATCTGCCCACTTTCTACCAATAAAGATGACATACTCAATGGATCAACTTGCTGAGTTGTATGTGCATGAAGTTGTTAGATTGCATGGAGTTCCAAACACCATAGTTTCACACCGAGACTCTAGATTTATATCTAAGTTTTGGAAATGTTTGCACAAGGCTATGGGAACGCAGCTTAGTTTTAGCACAGCTTTCCACCCTCAAACAGATGGACAATCCGAAAGGACTATTCAAACATTAGAAGATATGCTCCGTGCATGTGTATTAGACTTTCAAGGTTCATGGAGCAAATACTTGTCCTTAGTTGAATTTTCTTATAACAACAGTTTTCAGGCAACAATAGGCATGGCACCATACGAGGCATTGTATGGACGAAAGTGTAGATCCCCATTGTATTGAGATGAAGTTGGAGAAGCACAGTTGATTGGTCCTGACATTGTGCAGCAGACAGTGGAGAAAATTGCTCTTATCCGACAAAGAATCTTGACAGCTCAAAGCCGGCAGAAAAGCTATGCAGACAAAAGACGAAGAGAATTGGAATTTGATGTTGGTAATGAAGTTTTCCTTAAGGTGTCACCTTTCAAAGGAGTTGTGAGATTTGGAAAGAGAGGCAAGTTGAACCCCAGATATATTGGACCTTTCTCAATCTTGAAGAGGATTGAGAAGTCAGCCTATCAACTACTGTTACCAGCCTCTTTAGAGGGAATCCATAATGTGTTTCATGTCTCAATGCTGAAGAAGTGTGTTAGAGATCTATTTTAAGTTGTGGAACCTCAGAGTATTGAAGTTCACCCCACTCTTACTTATGAAGAGAAACCAGTAAGGATCCTAGACTATGCGGTGAAAGTGTTGCGCAACAAAGAAGTCCCACTGGTAAAAGTCTTATGGCATAACCAGAACATAGAGGAAACAACTTGGGAGCGCCAGCAAGACATGATGGACCAACACCCAGAATTATTCAGGTATTGAATTTTGAGGACAAAATTCTTTTAAGGAGGGTAGATTGTAGCACCCGGTTCCTATTAAACCAAATTTAATTTATCAAATTATGATGTACTAATTTTTTTAGAATTTGGAGAAAAAGTGATTAGGTTAGTTAATGAGTATACGAGGGCAAAAGGGTAATTAGATATTTAAAAGTGGATAACGTATTTAAGGAAAGAGGTTTTGGGTTTAATGCAATATAGCCGCCATTCTATTTATCCCTCTCTCTCTCGGCCATCAGTTCTCTAGCAGGAACCCTTAGGCGATTCCCCTGCCCGATTTTTCCTTCAACCAAGGTAAGTTTTGATTCGATTACTTGCTGCTTTAGTGTCTAGGTAACTGATGAATGACAATGCATGCGTTTTAGAAGTGCTGTGAGTGAGGGATGAGATTTGGGGTTTAGAGAGGAATCTGGAATGGTGAAGAAAATAACTCCCAGGACTAGCCCCTTAGATTTTCGAATGTTTAGAATGAAATTTAAGTAACGCTGTGCTTATGTTTTAGGTGAGCCAGCTCTTGGAATATCCTACAACCAGGAACCTCACGGGAAGCCAGGTAAGTGAAGTATTGTGTGTGCCTTCGGGCCTACATCACAAAACAGTAGGTTTATGCATGTTTGAATGTTTTCTTTATGTCATGCATCATGTATTTGAAGAAATACGAAAATGAATTTATATGAAATGTTATGGCAAGGTATGAACAGATTGAAACAGATTAGCTATTAAGGGAAGTAATCCGTGTAATACCTGGCTTTATGGGATTTTATATTATAATATATATTGATATTTTTGTAAAATATGTCAAATCAAACCCGTTTTACGAAAAGGAAGCGTCATTAGAATCCTAATGATTAATAGGAATTTTAAGGAATCTACGGGATTTTCTAGAGTAGTAATGCTTGATTCCGAGTAATTACGTTTCTCGAAGTGTAAAGGACGTTTTAGTAAAAATAGTAAACGTGGTCCGATTTACGAACGGACAGTTTTAATAAGTCCCAAATAATAAGTTGGACCTGTTGGCGAAGTAAGGAGATTTGGTGAAAACGAATAGTTAGCCAATTAACGAAACGAAGGACGAAACAAATAGAATTAAGTGTGAAGGGCAAAATGGTAATTTGCAAAGCAAATTTTTAATTAAAACCATTCTTCTCCTTCTTCCTTAGCCATTTCACGCCAGAAGCCCTCCCTTGCGCGATTTCCTCTCTGTCCGTCACCATTCCTCAACGTTCTGACCTCCGTTCGTCCTCCAATCGTTCCGTTTTCTTCGTGTTTTCTCCTCCAATCGACGCTCTAGGTTTGAATCTATAGTTTTAGTGCATTAGTTTTCCGTTTTCGTTGGGTTATACGGTTAGGGTTTCGTTTAGGGTTTTGCGAAAAACGTAAATTTAGGGTTCGAAATTAATAAGTTTATTGTGATTAAGGATATAAAGGACGTATTGAACGTTATTGGATAAAGTTAATCGATTTAGGACGAAGGTTAGAGATTTGACAATTTTCGAGTTTTGGGGGGAAAACTCGTCAATGTTGATTTTGAGGTATCAAACGTTATTTGTTGGATAAAATGCCTCGTTGAGCTAAGTTAGTATTTTAGGAGAGTTCCTTAGTTAAGGTTTCGTTAAAAATTGGACGTTTAACGGTTTAAATCTCATTTTAACATCAACCGTTGTATTTTGCCTCAGACAAACAACGCTCGTGGACGGAGGTTGAGCTGCTTTGGACACGAGGTAAGTTCTCGTGAATCTTCTCTGGCCGATTGGCCTACACCGTACGTCGAGGTCGTCTCGAGGAGTTTTGATGATGTATTCGTTTTATTTGTTTGGATGGGTAGTTAGGTTTAATTGTTTTATAGATTATGTTTCGTATAGTCATGATGGTACACATGTTGTTTGTTTACGTTTATATTGAACTGTTCATGCATCACATGTTTTAAAAGAACATAGAAAACAAATTTTCGCACGATGTTTTAAAGAAAATGGCAATGCGGCCTGGAGAGGGGCTATTGATCTATTGTGTAGGCACGAAGGGGTCTGTCACAATACCGCATTTAACACGTACTCATACAGTTTACAGTTTATAGGTCATGCGAGATGGGGCTCAGGCACAGCTGTACGTGTTGTAAGCGTGTACCCCCCTCTTCTAGCTGGAAAGAGTAGTCTGACCGCTGGATGTGCTCTCTCCGGTTAGGAGGCTGAGATCTCGGTGACACCCACAGAGTAAAGATAAAAAAAATGCTGCATAATTTCTGAACTCATATGCACAGCATGCATTTACATTTACTAGAGTTTGCTGAGATTTTTATCTCATAGGTGTCTGTATGGTGTAGGTGATTACGAGGAAACAGGTGAGGACGAGATTCCTCCTCTTGAGGCATGAGTCCAGTTGACGAAGGATGGTTGCGGTGGTGTGCTGGCACAGTCGACGCTTACCTGACCCGTGGGGAAAGTATGTATAGGTTTTGGGGTTATTGGAATCGTCTTGGCGGATGGTTGTATAGACATTATAGGATGCTTGGTTCTGGTAGTTGATAGACTTAAGTTTAAAAGTTTTAAACGTTTTTTGGAAAACTCGTTTTGTAAAGGTTTGGTATCAGGGAAATGTTCGGTTTTTAAACATATCCATGTGATTTGCTTTTTACGAACTTAGGTTACGCTTTTAACGTGTAATGGTCATTTATTTTGGGTGATTGACAAACGAGAAATCGATAAAATTGTGAGTGGGTTAATTGTTGAAAAGTTATGATTGAGAGTTATATAGAATTTGTTGATGGAATTGTGAAGTGTGTTGATGTAGTTGAGTGTGTGTTGAAGTGGAAGAGAATAGGAAACAGGGAGGGGACACTCCCTGGAATTGAATTTCTAGGGAGGGTGGCGATTGATCTCCTAAAGAGGGGATCAATCGCCCCTCATGGTCGCCGCTCTCTGGAAAAATCCAGAGAGCGTGGCGACCATTCGCCTGTTGCAATCGCCGAAGGGCGATCAGTCGCCCCCTTTATGGGCGACTGATTGCCACTGCATATAGGGATGAAAATCCCTTTTTATCCTCGGCCGATAGTTTCTTTAATTATAAGTTTTATTTTAAGTTTTATTTTTTTTAATCAGTTAATAGTTTTAATTGATGTAATTGTTTTAAATTTCATTTGTTTTAAACGACTTACTAAATGAATTTCGATTCCGATTTAAAAGGTTTAATTCCGCTCACACGTACGAGATTAATATAGGATATAAAGATAAAAAACAAAAAAATTATGTACGGAAAATTGGGTACAGTATTAGGGTCGTGACAATCCGCCCCTTAATCGAGTAGGGGATGTATGACTTTGGAAAAATTGATCCACCTCCCGATGGAATTGAGGGATCAGATCAGCTGTTAAGGGAACTAATCCGCCCCTTAATTGAGAAGAGGATGTATGACTTTGGGAAAGTTGATCCACCTCCCAATGGAACCGAGGGATCATATCAGTGAATGAACGAAATTGCAACTGAGTTGTGAAAGTAGAAACTGCATGATTAGGATTTATGTTTCAGTATTCCATTTCATTATTGCTTTACTTGATTAGCATTTGGCTAATAGATGAGTTTTGTGATGTAGATGTTGAGGTAACCACTGGAGAGTTCTCTGAATTTACTGAGGAATAGGCAAAGGTGTTGGAGCACATTCTTGCCACGGTTTGGTGTTCTGATGAGGCGGTTTAACACTTGTCTGTAGGTGAAGTTTCAGTAGTTATTTGATGTTTTGATACTCTTGGGAATTTCTTCTCTGCCAAAGAAAACGTGATTTAAATATAGTTGGAGTTTGTTATTTCCAAAGTTATGTCGAGGATACAGATGTTGTTCTTTTGTTAATGGTTATTTGTTGAATGTCAGACGTTATTTAGGGTCAGGTTGTTTTGAATGCTTTGAGTGAAAATTGTAAGTTCAACCATTGGCGAATGAAGTCACCGGTGGATGTGAGATGAAGTCGATCGGATGAAGGAGATCATCTGGCTGACGTCACCGGTGGATGTGAGATGAAGTCGATCGGATGAAGGAGATCATCCGGCTGACGTCACCAGTGGATGTGAGATGAAGTCGATCGGATGAAGGAAATCATCCCGCTGACATCACCGGTGGATGTGAGATAAAGTCGATCGGATGATGAAAATCATCTGGCTGACGTCATCGGTAGATGTAGGAAGACTTTTGTCGTCTTATGACCAGTGGTTGCGAGCAATGAGTTTTTTTCACTTAGTGACCGGGCGATGTATTCAGTTTGTTTTGTCTTGTGAAGGAAAAATTGACTTTGTCGTTTAGTCACCGGTGGACGTCGTTTGTTAAACCCACCTGATGACGTAGCCAAAGTTTTGTCGTTTTGTCACCAAAAGAAGCCTTCGGTTTTCTGTTTCAGTCTCTTCCATTGACTTTGCTCAGCGGCAGACACGTTTGACTTCTGTAACTTTTCAAGTATTTCACTATTAAACCTTTACTTTCTTTGGTCGATTATTTCTTAATATTCCAACCGATTATTCAAACATTGTTTTTATAGTTTTGCTTAACTCTATTTTTGTTTAAATGATTTCCGCTGCAAGTTTTTAAATGTTTTGAAGTTTTAGAAAATGTCAAATTTTGACTTTCGAGCAAAGTTTTAAATTTAGTCCAAAGTTTCTTAGTCAAGTTCGAGTTTATGAGTAACGAACCGGGTTTATATAATTCGGGGCGTTACAGTTTTTGTGGTGAAGTTAGAGGCTCACATATTATTTGGTATCAGAGCCAAACCTCTGTAGTTCGGTGTGGATGCATCGGGTTTACTACTGACCTTCTTGTTTACTCTGACTGATCGTCAACTGATGCAGTCGCCTTTAAGGGGTAGCGGCCGATCGTCGACTAAGGCAGTCGCCTTTAAAAGGTGTGAGAATGACATGAATCCCACATCGATTCCAAAGGGACGTATGGACTAGTATATATGTTGGGTCCAAACCTCTACTCTTGAGCTAGCTTTTGTAACACCCGACATTTCCGGTCATGTAGTCGTCCCTAAAATTCGTTGTATTAAATAAATTTGCTATAAATGCAATGTACATTTTATTGGAGTTTGGACGCCGAAAATTTAAGAGTTTAAGAAAAATAAAGCAAAAAAGAGGGAGTTAAAACGTACGTGATTTTAAGTCGATATAATGAAACTTACCAAAGAAGTTTCGTTAAACATATAACGAAACACACCCTAATCTCTCTCTCTCTCTCTCTCTCTCTCTCTCTCTCTCTCTCTCTCTCTCTACGTGATATCCACCTACAGAAACACCCTCATCTCACATTTCATTTTTTCCTCTCCCCTCTTCTCTCCAAGTGACGACAGAACGATCCTCCCGCCGACACCGACGATTCCGGCGCAGCTCCTCTCTGTTTCTTCCGATTTCTTCGTAAAAGATAAGCCTAGACGTTAATTTACGGATTCTGGCTAATTAGGCATTGATTTTGCTGGAGATTTTTAGGGTTAGAGGTTTTAAAAATTCGTCAAATTTATGCTAAAGCATGTTAGAACGTTGTTTAAGGGTTCAAATGGATAAACTAAGGAAAAACTAAGTACGTTTGATGAAAAACGGAAATTCAGTTTGAAAATCGACATTAAATAGGGCAACCTACGAATTTGAAATTTTGCTATCGTTTCGGATCTCCTTTTTATCAATTGACAATTCCATGTTAATCTAGACGTAATAAGCTTTCTGAAACATGTTGAATCGTCGAAAACAGATAAGAATTGAAGAAGTTACGACCGTTCGAAAATTGGACCTAGAACGGTTATGAAATCCGATTTTCGATTTGTGTTCAACGAGTTTTCCCAATGTGAAATAGGTTTAAGCTATTTGAATGGAGTATAGATTATGTTTTTTCTTAGTTGTTAGTTAGCACTTGCGTGATTTAAATTATGGTTTGAATGTGCATAATATAGGTTCGTGAGATGCCGAGGAAAAACGTTCAAGGTTTGCAATTTCAACGGACCTTAGGTAAGTTCATATGCATGTGTTTGGCCCTTAAGGCCTACATCACAGAGGTACTAGGTTTTTTATGCTTTTCGGGGTTTGTTGACGGGTAGATAGGTTATCGATTATTAGGGGTTATCGTGGTCCGGTTCGGTCTGGTTTTTGAAAAATTTAGGACCGGACCACTAAATTTGGTTTTTAAATTTTTGCACCAATAAGCCAAAAATATTTCCCAGAACCGGACCAGAATTTTGGTCTCGGTTCTGGTCCTCCCATTTTTTTTTTCTAGGCTGCACTATAACTAATCAAACTAGTTTGTGTAAAACCAAATACTGGATAGACTCTGGTGCCATCACACGTGCTACATGGACTAGGAAACATGCTTCTACCCTGTTATATTAACATTTTATAATATCCACCATTCAAAAAAAAGCTGAATAAACAACTAATCTCACGTCCACATCACACAATTTAATGAGTTCCATGTTTTGTAACTATACTTAACAACTGAATGTTTCAAACATGTAAAGTTTTAAAGTAATCTGGCATTCAATCAAGGGAAAAAGTCTCAAAAACATTCATTCATTCATGTGTCTAATCAAACAAAAGTGCCATAAAGTGCCATACAAGTTAACAAAAGAGACAAATAAAGCACAAACATATAATGAACATTAAACACAGTGCTCTCGGTTAACAGTTCCGAAGAGTCTCCCAAAAACAAAAAAATGCAATCTAAAAGTGCTCTCGGTCAATAGTTCCGAAGAGTCTCCAAGAACAGAAAATGCAATCTATAAGTGGCATTATCATGCTGGAAATTAAGCAAGGAACAAGAACGTGTTAACAGAAACAAAAAAAATCGAACATAGCGGCTTGCTTAATGGCTCGGGCCGGTTCTACAAAAATTGGGTCACCAAACCCGCGAACCGCACCAATAACAGCGGTTCTTGAAAAAAAATCGATGTCTATTTTTTGTAAGGAAAAATCGCCCAGAACCGGACCAAACCGTCGGTTCTGGTCCGGTTCTTCGGTTCTCGATTTTTTTGCTCAACCCTATCGAATATGTGTTAGGTTCAGAATGTTTGCTTTATACTATCGTCTCGATGAACTGTCTATATTTATGCTTCGAGGATCTGTCTTTTAGTTATGTTATGTTTTATGCACAATGTATGTTTATGCATCACGTTTTCAAGAAAGTTATGCAAAATGTTTTATGCACATATTTTAAAGTAAGAAAGATAAAAATGTAAATGTAAAGTACGGTTAAGTGTGGGACGTGGTTTGACATATGTTTTGTCCTTCTCTGGGACTAACATAAAACCGTCCTCGCCGCGGACAAACATGTTATTTTATCCCTCTCTAGGACTAGGCAAAATTACTAACCCACGTCAAGTACGTAATGTTTCTCACTCCCCTATAAGCTCCACTTATACCAACATGTTCACTTCAATGTAAATGTAAAGTATGCTCATGTTTTGAAACGTTCATGCATACCACGTGCATCTTACTGCATTTATATGATCTTACTGAGCTTTGGGCTCATTAGTTAAACTCTATGATGTAGGTACGGATCGTATAGATGAGGACTCAGAGCCTCAGGCCGATGTATAGGTGCAGTTTAAGGGACGAGCTTGCTGGGTTAGTTGTGCCAGTCATACGAATTTTGACCCGTGGGTGATGTCTCGAGATTTATGTTATGTGTTTCTTTAAATATTTTGGATGTACAGTTAGTTTATGATTTGGAGGAAAAAAAAATACTGGAATTGTTTTGGGATTTTAGGTTATGCATGGATATGTTCGGCTTTTAGAGTCATCCATACAGTTTGTTTTCGTAAATTCCGCTACGTTTTTTAACACATTTTTTAGTTACATTTTTTAGTCGTGTTTTTTGGGTTTTGAAGTATTTTACATTTGGAGATGTTGGGAAGGGTTTTAGGTAAGTTTGATGTGAAGTGTAGGTGAAAGAATTGGAGAAAAGATGAAAAAGAAAAAAAAAAGGAAAATTTTGAAATATGAACAGTACTGTAGCAGTACTGTCCATTTGGCAAAAATCAGAGGATTAGCCGATCGATCGGCACTGTAGCAGTACTGTTCATGTACTGTAGCAGTACTGTTCATCCGAAAAAAAGAGTTTTTGCCCTTTTGTTTCAACGTTTCAATTTTGTTTTAAACACGTTTCAACCCAACATTTTACGATACTTCCCAAACGTATTTTTCGAACGTTTTCCCACGTATTTCAAATGATTTAAATGACCAAAAAACTAAATCAACGTTTTACCGAAAATGATTTTAGCCTGTGTTTTAAGTTGTACGAAAACAAAAAATTTTATGTCAAAAAGTCAAGTCTAAGTAAAGTCAAGTCCAGTGACGGCCCTACGGGGTTGGGGTCGTTACAGCTTTTGTGGTGGAGTTAAGAGTTCTGATATTATTTGGTATCAGAGTCAAACCTCTATGAGTCAATGCGGCACATCGGGTTTACTACTGACCTACGGGTCTGACCGATCACTGACTGAGGCAGTCACCTTTAAAGGGTAGCCACCGATCGCCGACTGAGGCAATCGCCTTTAATGGGTATGAGAATGATGTGAATCCCACATCAGTTCCAGAGGGTCGCTTTGGCTAGTATATATGTTGGGTCCAAACTTCCATTCTTGAGCTAGCTTTTGTGGTGGAGTTAAGGGTTCTCATATCAATTACACTCTTTTCTCCTTAAGAAAATTTTGTCCTTGAAATTTCATACGACCTCAAGGTACAAGGAAACGAATAGAGGTACTTCCAAATAACCTCTGACATGAGCTTCCAAGAAGCTTCCTTTCAGTGTGTATTTCCCAAAAGACACGAACCAATGATGTTCTTGTGAAAAAAAAAGATAACATCCATAATCCCAAACTTTCATAGGCTCTAACACGAGGAGACTATTGCTGGAATAGAAACGGAACTTACAGTGTGTGCTACCTAAGCATGGATATACGAAAAGTACACCCATACAGAGGGGGCAATTCAAGTTTGCATGACATGTCACTAATCATTCCAAAAGTCAGAAACGAGTCAATGCACATTGGGATCAATATTCTACTTTACCCAAAACAACTGACATGCCACAGAGGAACATTAAAGGATACAAATTATCTTTACCGCAACACAAACTCACACATTCCAAATCTAACTAAAAATCCACTGTAACTTTACTAAGGAAAGACGATCTAACCGACTATCATGACATCCTATAATCCGAATAATCCACTTGGAAACCCGCTTAACAAGGCAAAAGCCAAAATTAAAGAAACCCCTTCACACGAAACTTTACGACCAAAAAACTTCACTCTAGACATCCAAGGGCTAAAATCCTCTCGCCTAGCATGCACCGATGATCACCACACGTATGCAACCATGTGGTTTGCGGTTCCCACACTACCAACTAGACTCAAAGATAGACGTCGCTAAGAAACACACGAAAACTTGATTCGAACGACTTAGAATAGATTCACAAGACACACGAAGGCAATCAGGCATTGGTCAAACCAAAGGGTAAGACCAGGAACTTAGAATGCCAACGCGCAAATGAAAAATTGCCTTGAAATATCCTCACACAAAACTTGAATCGACGACTACCCAAAGTCAATTCAAAAAGAAAAAAAAATGAGACAAAGAGGCCCATCCAACGGATCAGACACCCTCCTTCACATGAGGCGAACAGACCAATTCTTAACATTGACATTTGAACAACGTCAGGAGACAACTCAGAGGAATCACATCCAACAAAAACACCAACGAATCTCCCAGCGAACGACCTTTGCAACAATGATCTCACATCCACTATCCCTTTGAGGCTTCATGGACGACGTGATCGAAATCGAAGAAGAATCCAAAGGCAAACTGACGTGGAGATAAATCTCATGGTTGAGTGACAGCCACAACAATCCATTGGGGAATACAACAAAACAACTCAATTCATCAAGCATACACAGACGTTATCTCACGACTCTGCCAACCTAAACCCATCGATACCCATCTTCTGTCAGGCTTCCAACTGGCAACTCGGTCGACCACTGATACCATCTCGAACGAGAATGACACATACTACGCAGGAATGATAATAAGGATGGCTACACCCACATTCCTGAGCAAGAAGACTTCATTTATCAGCAAGGAATGACGATAACTCACTTCATAGGAATGCAAAAGAAATTGTATCGAACAACTCTAATAATAGAATGGCGAGTTTGCAAAGAATTCACAATGACAAGGAAAAATGAAAAATTTCATACGAATAAACTGCTTTGCAAGCACCGAAGAAAGCATTAAGCATCAACGATGGCTTCGAAACTGCACCATAACCAATCTGACACGGAGGCAAGAAGAATGAGAAATAGAAGAATGGTTTGAGTGACAACTGCACAAGGTCAAACAAAAGGCACAAAGTGAACATCGAACTGTCAAGGATGCAAGATTCACCCAAGCGAAAAATTCAAGAATATAGAAAGGAATCCAGTGAAAATCTGAAAATGAACATAAGCTATTGATATGCCAAAACGCGATTGTCATCAAAACCAGATCCAACCCAGGGAACCTGTAACAACCAACACTTCGGTCAGGTGTTTATTCCGAAGATTACTTTTGGGGTGGTTTGTGGAATAAGAAAATAACAAGGATCTATTGACGGGTATTACTTATTTTGAGAGAAAAGTAGGTTTAGTGGCAAGATTGTAATTACAGTTGATTTGAATCGATATAAATAGAAAAAGGAAAATCTAAAACCTCACTTAAATCCCTCCCACCCAATCCTGTAGCCGACCTTTCCTCTCCTGGTGATTTCCTCCATCAGCGATCAATTTCTTCGAAGTTCAAGGCTCTAGGTAAGGTTTAGATGATTCGTTTACTTAGCCTTCGATGGAGGGATGATTATTGGTTAGTGTTTGAAGATTGAGAATCGGTCGATGCCAGAATAATGACTATGTCTTCGGGTTTCCTTATAAATGGCATTAGTGATAGGATTTTGGATGTTGTTGATGTATAAGTTTTTGAATCTGAAATCGGAAGGAATCCGGTAGTTGAACACGCAAATTCCATTAGTGCTATTAAAGATTTAACTACGCACACTAGGTGCTCGACTATATAACTTAAAGGCTTAAACTAGTTTCCAGGAATGACTTCCTTAGTTAGGATTTTACTAGCTTTGAATTCAGATTATTTAGGATTTTTTTAACATTTAAATATGAAATTTTTTAGGTGGAAAAAGACTACGAGTGAAGGCACGACTCGCTAAGGAGTCTAGGTAAGTGAGTGTGTTAGGGACCCGGCCATTAGGGCCCTACATCACAAGGATACTAAGATTGTGGTTTTGGTGATTTGTTTGATGTCTGAGATCCGTTGAAAGTTATACTGTGATAAGTATGGTTTCATGACATGTCATACGATGATGGTTTACTTCCTGTAGTGTAATGTTCTCTTACTCATTCATGTACACGCATCATGTTTCCTCCACTAATACACAAAAATATTTTACATGTATGATTTATGAAAAGAATTGAAAAGAAGAGACCAAGATTATGAAATGTATGTAATGATTAAGTGAGGGTTGGAGTGGTCTGGCCATGTCACTGTCCATGCAATGGACCAAGATTATTGTCCGTGAGGACCATGTACACGCACTCTGCCTACCCTCCAGCACGATCCTCTCCTTAATCCATGTTATGTGAACGATGAACAAGAACATGATTCCCATGATATGATCAAGAACACGAACATGAACATGACCCCCATGATATGAATAAAGGATGTGAACATTATTTTATTAAGCATGCATTCATGAGCATTTATGTATATGTTGCACTCCTTATTAAGCATTAGGCTTATAGTTTAAACCTATGATGTAGGTGACGAGTTGGAAGGTGAGGACCTCAAACCGAATGATGATGTTTAAGTCTGGTTGCTGGATGATGCTCATGGCGGGATTTTGTGGTTGGGCGGCGATTTAACCCGTGAATGGTGCTCCTAATTAGTTATGGTACAAGACATTGATAAAGAAGTATAAGTAGAAAAGAATTTATATATGTTAACAAGTATTTGATGCTTAAGTGTATGATAATTCTAGAAATAAAATTTAAGTCTATGGGAGACAGAGAGTTAGCCGATCGATCGGAAAAGTGACGATCGATCGGTGTAGTAATGTCTGTGGAGAGAGAAAAAATAGAGAGTTGAAGTTAATAGACTAATGAGATGGACGATAAAGTGTGGTCATCGAAGCTGGTCAATGTAGTCTGGACGAGGTGGTCTGGACGAGGTGGTCTGGACGACGTGGTCTGGACGACGTGGTCTGAACGACGTAGTTTGGACGATGTAGTTTGGCCGATATAGTCTGGACGACGTGGTCTGGACGACGTGGTCTGGTCGACGTGGTCTGGACGACGTTGTCTGGATGACGCGGTCTGGACGATGTAGTTTGGTCGATGTAGTTCGGACGATGTGGTCTGGACGACGTGGTCTGGACGGCGTAGTTTGTACGATGTAGTCTGGATGACGTAGTTCGGTCGACGAGGCGTGGACAATGACGTCGTTCATTATAGCGGATAAATGAGATGTATCCCGAGAGGAAATTAATCCTCGTCGACGACAATTGACTCTATGGACGATAATGTCTGTGGACGACAACGTCGTCCGATTTAGTGGGCGGATGAGTTACAACCCGAAGGGAAAAATTGATTCTCTACCTGTCTTCGTTGATTTTCTTTAGGAAATTTCATCTTTCTTAAAAAAAAAAAGAGAATATTATATATATGAGTAATGTATATACGGATTTCTAGAGACCCTCTGTTCATAATTGATTTAGTCACGTTTTGAGATTATGGTTATGCCGCGACCTACTGTGGTCGTGACAATTATGGTATCAGAGCAACTAGATTTTAAAATTGTTCTTTAGACTGCCTACCAGTACAAATCACCGCATGAGTACCCTCTAACAACTGTAAGTGTTTACAATTTTAGTGATGTCATTTAAAGTTAAGATGTGTTTGTGATAATATGTAGGATTTTCAAGATGGTGAGAGGTCAACAAAGAGAAACCAATGAAGATAGTAATACTATTGCCCAACTAACAGAGATGGTTCTTCGCCAATCCTATCAGATTGAACAACTTGTGACTAGAGAGGAGCATGGAAACTCTAGCTCAAGTGCAACTCATGACCAAGGTGGTGAGCGATTTCGCCGACTTCGACCTCCAATATTGAATGGCCAAGTTTCGGATCCTATCTATACTGAGGAATAGATTCAAACAATTGAGGACATGTTCAAGTATGCCAAAGTCGATGAGGAAGACAAGATCACATGTACTGTTTTTCATCTTGCGCTGGATGCAAGGCATTGGTGGGATTCAATTCCGAGCACTACTAATGTGGAAACCATGACCTGGACATGGTTTAAGACGGATTTCTTTGACAAGTACTTTAGCCGAGCTGTTCGGGCCAATAAGAAGACGGAGTTTATGCAGTTGCGCCAAACCGGTTCCGTGGCAGACTACATTTGTAAGTTTGAGGCATTGTCCCAATTTGCACCCCGACTGGTGGAAGACGAAGAAGACAAGATTCATCAGTTTGTTCAAGGATTGAAGCCATATCTTTTCAGGGGAGTGAAGACTGCATGAATTCATAACATACCTTATTCTGAGGTGGCAGCTAAGGCCTTGGCGCTGGAAGAAGTAGAGATAGCCGTGTGAGGACATCAAGAACCGCCAAGAAAGTTTATCAGGGAGGCTCAGCCACAACCGCATCAGAATTAGGGGTGGCAGCCACAATAGAACAGGGGAGGGCAGCAACAACAGAAAGATGTAAAGCGACCCTTCAATCCAAATGACGACCAAGGAAAAGAGAAATGACCTCAAGGGGCCCCTCAAGCTCCTCTATGTTCCACCTGCTAGAGGAACCACTACAGCGAATGCAAGTTGTACACAGGTCGATGTTTCAGGTGTGACAATGCCGGCCATGTGGTTAGAAACTGTCCTATGCCGCCGGATACAAACCGAGCAAGGGTAGCGCCTAGAGTCTTTGCTCTGATAGAAGATGAAGATACCGTACAGCATACGGTTATAACAGGTACAATTATGATTTGTGGTGAATCTGTATACACGCTTATAGATACGGGGGCCACTCATTCCTTTGTAGCAACCACGGTTGTATGCAAGCATAATATATGGTTCTTGCCAGCTGATAGGTCTTATAATATCATGTTACCATTGGGAGAGTCCTTACATTCAGAACAGGTAGTTAAGGGTGATATTGTGTCAGTAGGAGATAAGAAGTTATATGTAGAACTGATCATAATCGATATGAAGGGGTACGGAGTCATTTTGGGAATGGATTGGTTGTTCAGACATTACGCTACGATAAGTTGTAGGACCGGTTTAGTAGAATTTCGACCCCCAAACGGAGACCGTATTCTTTCCAAGCTATTCCAAAAAACAAGCAAGATGCCAATTATATATTCGTTGGTAGCTAGACAGTTATTGAAAAATGGATGTATGGGTTATCTAGCTAGTGTAATTGATATACGAGAAAAGGATAAGCTGAAACTCCAAGATGTTCTCTTAGTTCGAGATTTTCCTGAGGTATTCTTGGAAGAACTGCCGGGGTTACCGCCTAATAGAGAAATCGAGTTTGTAATCGACATTTATCCCGGAGCCTCATCGGTGTCTAAGAATCCATATCGTATGGCACCGGTTGAATTGAAGGAACTAAAAACTCAGTTACATGAGCTGGTAGACAAGAGCTTCGTACGCTCTAGTTGTTCACCCTGGGGTGCACCTGTCCTATTTGTTAAGAAGAAAGACGGATCTCTTAGAATGTGCCTAGATTATAGAGAATTGAACAAGTTGACAATCAAGAATAAATACCTATTGCCCTGAATTGATGATATGTTTGACCAACTTCAAGGAGCTAAGGTGTTTTCAAAAATTGACTTGCGCTCGAGCTATTACTAGTTAAAAGTCAAGGCTGAGGATGTACCTAAGACAGCGTTCAAAACGCGATATGGACATTACGAATTTCTCGTGATGTCGTTTGGATTGACAAACGCACCCGCAGCCTTCATGGACTTGATGAACCGAGTGTTTTGGGATTATTTGGACAAGTTTGTGATTGTATTTATAGATGATATTCTGATTTATGCACGGACTAAAGATGAACACACGGAACACTTGAAGATCGTTCTGGTAACTCTAAGACAGCAGCAGTTATATGCCAACTTCTCTAAGTGCAAATTCTGGCTAGATAGAGTTACCTTTCTGGGTCACGTCATCTCTCCTGAAGGCATTTCTGTTGATCCAGTTAAGATACAAGTGGTGAAAGATTGGCCACAACCGAGGAATGCCAGTGAAGTTCGTAGTTTCCTTGGATTGGTAGGCTATTACAGGAAGTTCATCAAGGGATTTTTGATGATAGCCAAGCCTCTAATGGGTTTAACAAAGAAAGACATCAAGTACTTGTGGATAGAAGCTTGTGAGAAGAGCTTCCAAACGCTGAAGCAGAAGTTAACAACAGCACCTCTATTGGTACTTCCAATGGAAGAAGGAAAATTTAGTGTTTATTGTGATGCATCTAAGATTGGATTGGGGTGTGTGTTAATGCAAGAGGGCAAGGTTGTAGCGTATGCTTCTAGGCAGCTGAAAGGTTATGAATAGAATTACCCCACTCACGATTTGGAGTTAGCTGCCGTAGTTTTTGCACTGAAGATTTGGAGGCACTACCTATACGGTCAGCAGTGCGAGGTATTTTTGGACCATAAAAGTTTGAAATATCTCTTTACTCAAAATGAATTAAACATGAGTCAAAGACGTTGGCTGGAATTTGTTAAGGATTATGATTTTGAAATTAAGTACCACCCAGGTAAGGCTAATGCTGTAGCCGATGCACTAAGCAGGATATCATCGATGATGCAGCCCACAATATCAGCTATGTCAGTACCCTTGAAGACTGAAGTTCAGAAGTTTGAATTGGAAATAGTTCCTGTGCTGTCAGCCTTACTCTTAGATTTAACCATTCGGCCAACTATAATAGATAGAATTAAAGAGGCTCAAATGAAGGATTCGAAAGAGAAGGACGACATTGTGAGCAAATTGTCGGACGCTTCTTCTGTGTTCAACTATTCGAAGGATGGGATTTTGAAATTTAGAGATCGTTGGTACGTCCCTATCGATGGGGAGTTACGGAGGTTAATCTTAACCAAGGCACACTCGTCTCCTTTCTCAGTACATCCAGGCAATAGTAAGATGTACCGAGACTTGAAGCTACACTATTGGTGGCCGAATCTGAAGAGGGATGTAGCTAAGTACGTGGAGTCATGCATGGTGTGCTAACAAGTTAAGACAGAACATCAACGGCCAGGAGGCACCTTTCGCCCTTATCGATTCCCAAATGGAAGTGGAAAAATATCGCCATGGATTTCGTGGTGAGCTTGCCGAAGACTACCAAAGGCCATGATAGCATTTGGGTTATAATTGATAGATTGACGAAATCAGCTCACTTCCTACCGATAAAGATGACTTATACGATGGACCAGTTTGCCGATTTGTATGTACAGGAGATCATTAGATTGCATGGGATTCCTGTGACGATTGGTTCAGATCAAGATCCCATATTCACCCTAAGGTTTTAGAAAAGTCTACAAGACTCAATGGGTACGAAGTTAACCTTCAGCACTGCATTTCACCCCCAAACTGATGGACAATCCGAACGGACAATTCAGATACTCGAGGATATGTTGAGAGCATGTGTGCTGGAATTTCAGGCATCATAGGGCTATTACCTGCCTTTGGTTGAGTTCTCTTACAATAATAGTTACCAGTCCACCATTGGTATGGCTCCTTACGAGACATTGTATGGCAGAAAATGTAGGTCGCCTTTATACTGGGATGAAGTTGGTAAGGCAAAACTATTAGGCCCCGAGATTATACAACAAATGTCTGAGAAGATTGCTATTATTAGGAAAAGGTGGTAACCGCACAAAACCGACAGAAGAGTTATGCAGATCATAGAAGAAGGGATCTTGAGTTTGCTGTCGGGGATGAAGTTTTCCTTAAGATCTCTCCGTTTAGAGGAGTCATGAGGTTTGGAAAGAGAGGGAAGCTCAATCCACGGTTCGTTGGGCCATTTCCTATCTTGGCAATGATTGGAAATACAGCATACAGGTTGCTACTGCCTTCATCTATGGATGGAGTCCACAATGTCTTCCATGTATTAATGTTGAGGAAATGCATACGTGATCCGACGCATGTTTTGGAGCCGGTGGACATTGAGATTCAACCAACCTTAACGTATGAAGAGAAACCAGTGCGAATTCTCGATTCTTCAGTAAAGATGTTACGGAACAAAGAGGTTCCATTGGTGAAGGTGTTATGGAGGAACCACAACATCGAGGAAGCCACATGGGAGTGACGACAGGACATGATGAATAAGTATCCAGAGCTATTCGTTTAAGCAATTTTTGAGGACAAAAAGTTTGTTTAAGGAGGGTAGGATGTAACAACCAACACTTCGATCAGGTATTTATTCCGAAGATTACTTTTGGGGTGGTTTGTGGAATAAGAAAATAACGAGGATCTATTGACGGGTATTACTTGTTTTGAGAGAAAAGTAGGTTTAGTGACAAGATTGTAATTAAAGTTGATTTGAATCGATATAAATAGAAAAAGAAAAATCTAAAACCTCACTTAAATCCCTCCCACCCAATCCTGTAGCCGACCTTTCCTCTTCTGGCGATTTCCTCCATCAGCGATCAATTTCTTCGAAGTTCAAGGCTCTAAGTAAGGTTTAGATGATTCGTTTACTTAGCCTTCGATGGAGGGATGATTATTGGTTAGTGTTTGAAGATTGAGAATCGGTCGATGCCAGAATAATGACTGTCTTCAGGTTTCCTTATAAATGGCATTAGTGATAGGATTTTGGATGTTGTTGATGTATAAGTTTGTATGTAACACCTAGCTTTACGGGATTTGAATTATTCCAATATAAACGGTATTTTTGTAAATACATCAAACTAAGTCCGTTTTGCGAACGAAAAGTTTTAATGAAGCCGTAATAATGAGTTAGAATTTTGGAAGAAATATGAAAATTTGGAGAAAATGAATCGTTGGATAAATAACGAAATTGGTGGAGAAACAAATAGAGAGTTAATGGAGGGGCAAATTGGTAATTGCACAAACCAATTTTAATTAAAATTAACAAATCCCTCATTTCTTTCCCCCTCACTCACGCAATTCCCATTTTCCCCTCTCCCTCACGACGATTTTCTTCCCTCCCCTCGCGCGTTTCTTCTCCAACGACTGAAGCATCCTCCGATCGACTCCAGTTCCTCGCGATTTCTTCTCCAAACGTCACTCTAGGTAAGGTTCTATGGTTTTAGAAAGTTTATTGATAGTTTTCAGGTTGTAAAACGATTAGGGTTTGTTAGGGTTTTCGTTGAAAACGTGGATTGATGTTTGAAATTGATAGGTTTAGCGTAGTTATGCCTTTAATCGACGTATTGATGTTTATTAGGCATAGATAATCGATTTATCGATTAATATTGGAGTTGCGTTTGGTTTGGAGCTTGAAAAACTCCATTGATGAAAATTTCTAAGTGTTGAGCACAAATTGCTCGATAAAATGCTGCAATGAGCTAGAATAGAGTTTTAGGAAAGTTCCTTTAGCTAGGAGTTAGTAGTTTTCGAGATTTAAGGTTAAGACTTGATTTAATCGCGATTTGTTGTGAATTGCCTTAGGTGAACAACGCTCGTGGATGGAACTCGGTGTGCAACGGACGTGAGGTAAGTCTATGTGATTTGTTTGGCTGATTGGCCTACACCATAAGACTATGTCGATCGAGGAATTAGAGATGTTTGTTGTGTTGGGTAACTAGAACGGATAGTTAGTTTTAGGTTTAGTTAGGTTGTTAATGGTTAAGTTTATGGTTTGTATGTTTCTATTTGTTTATATTTCGTTCATGGCATAATAATTGTTCACGCATCATTGTTTTCGAAAAGAGCATGAAAAGGAATTTCTATGCATGTTTTTACAAAACGAAAAGGTAAATGAATGTAATGATGGTCACGTCGGTGGCGGTGGTTCAGACATGGATGTCAGATGAAGCATGTTTTTCCCCCGGTTAAATACGAGGGGTTATCCAATCGTCGGATGTGCCGCTCTTATCTAGCGAGAGAGAAGCCCCGGTGACGTAAATGAAATGAATAGCGAAAAGGTAGGACGCATGATTTATGAATTGTACATGCATAGCATTAGCATTCACATGCATTCACGTAGATTTACTGAGCCTCTAGCTCACATTTTTAATTCTATAGTGTAGGTGATTTTGAGACAGGTGAGGAAGACGTCCCTCCGCCTGAAGTATGAACACGTTGAAGGAGGATGGCCCCTGGGAGTGCGCTGGCAGTCGGTGCGTGATTTTGACCCGTGGGGACGTAGATAAATGTTTTGGAGAATTGATAGATAGGATATAGGAAATTGTATAGTTAAACATTTTAGGATGCTTAGATCTGGATAGATAATATATAGTGTTTTTGAAAAATTGAAAGTATTTTGTAATGTTTTGATATTTTCAAACAGGAAGTAATGCTAAACTTTTAAACGGAACCACGCGGTTTGTTTTTATGAAATCTGGTTATATTTTAAATGTGTTTTGAGTCGGTGAACGGGTGATAGGTAGCGAGTGAAATGTATGTGGGTGGTAGTGCTATTGTGTAGAAGTTTTTATGAAATGTTAGTGGTGATTTGATGAGGAAAAGGGGTGAAGTTTATGTGAGTTGTGTGCAGGGTAACGATGAAAAGGGTGAAGGAAGAAAAAGAAAAAGAAGGGGATGAAAGTCCTCTGGAATTTCGGATTCCAGAGGACTTGGCGATCGATCGCCAGGGAGGGCGATCGATCGCCCCTCTTGGTCACGCTCTGGAAGAAATTCCAGAGTGTGTGCCGAGCGATCGCCTGGAGAAGCGATCGCTGGGCAAAAATTGGCGATCGATCGCCTATTTTGGGCGATCGATCGCTCCTCAACTTTTTCAACAGGCGATTGATCGCTTGTTTTGGGCGATCGATCGCCCCTTTACATTTCGGGACAATGTCCCTTTTTGCCCTCCGCTTTGATTTTAATTGTTTAAAATGATTTTAATAGTTATATTTCAATTGTTTAGTATTTGTTTTAAGTATTGTTTAAATAGTTTAACAACTTAGATTTAATTTATTTTTCAAACAATGTTAACTATTTTGATTTTAGTTTAAGTTCCGCTTAAACTGTAATTAAAATGATAAAAAATTTATATGGTAAAATTAGGATACGGGTAAGGGTCGTTACATTGTGAATCTGAAATCGAAAGGAATCCGATAGTTGAACACGCAAATGCCATTAGTGTTATTGAAGATTTAACTACGCACACTAATTGCTCGACTATTTAACTTAGAGGCTTAAACTAGTTTCCATAAATGACTTCCTTAGTTAGGATTTTACTAGCTTTGAATTCATATTATTTAGGATTTTTTTAACATTTAAATATGAAATGTTTTAGGTGGAAAAGACTACGAATGAAGGCACGGCTCGCTAAGGAGTCCAGGTAAGTGAGTGTGTTAGGGACCCGACCATTAGGGCCCTACATCACAAGGATACTAGAATTGTGATTTTGGTGATTTGTTTGATGTCTGAGATCCGTTGAAAGTTATGCTGTGATAAGTATGGTTTCATGACATGTCATACGATGATGGTTTTCTTCCTGTAGTGTAATGTTCTCTTACTCATTCATGTACATGCATCATGTTTCTTCCACTGATACACAAAAATATTTTACATATAAGATTTATGAAAAGAATTGAAAAGAAGAGACCAAGATTATGAAATGTATGTAATGATTAAGTGAGGGTTGGAGTGGTCTGGTCATGTCACTGTCCATGCAATGGACCAAGATTACTATCTGTGAGGACCATGTACACGCACTCTGCCTACCCTCCAACACGATCCCCTCCTTAATCCATGTTATGTGAACGATGAACAAGAACATGATTCCCATGATATGATCAAGAACACGAACACGAACATGAACCCCATGATATGAATAAAGGATGTGAACATTATTTTATTAAGCATGCATTCATGAGCATTTATGTATATGTTGCACTCCTTATTAAGCATTAGGCTTATAGTTTAAACCTATGATGTAGGTGACGAGTTGGAAGGTGAGGACCTCAAACCGAATGATGATGTTTAAGTCTAGTTGCTGGATGATGCTCATGGCAGGATTTTCTGGCTGGGCGGCGATTTGACCCGTGGATGGTGCTCCTAATTAGTTATGGTATAAGACATTGATAAAGAAGTATAAGTAGAAAAGAATTTATATATGTTAACAGGTATTTGACTTATTCGGTACATGTTTAAAATTTAAGAAGGTTTAAGATTAAAGGATTTTCCTTCTGTTTTAAGTTTTCCGCTGCGAGTTCATGTCGAGGTGAATGATGCTTAAGTGTATGATAATTCTAGAAATAAAATTTAAGTCTATGGGAGACAGAGAGTTAGCCGATCGATCGGAAAAATGGCGATTGATCGGTGTAGTAATGTCTGTGGAGAGAGGAAAAACAGAGAGTTGAAGTTAATAGACTAATGAGATGGACGATAAAGTTTGGACGTTGAAGTTGGTCGATGTAGTCTGGACGATGTGGTCTGGACGACGTGGTCTGGACGACGTAGTTTGGACGATGTAGTTTGGTCGATGTAGTCTAGACGATTTGGTTTGGACGACGTGGTCTGGACGACGTAGTTTGGACGATGTAGTTTGGTCGATGTAGTCTGGACGACGCGGTCTGGATGATGCGGTCTGGACGATATAGTTTGGACGATGTAGTCTGGGCGACGTGGTCTGGGCGACGTGGTCTGGACGACGTAGTTTGGACGATATAGTCTGGAGGACGTAGTTCGGTCGACGAGGCGTGGACGACGACATCGTTCATTATAGCGGATAAATGAGATGTATTCCGAGAGGAAATTAATCCTCGTCGACGACAATTGACTCTATTGACGATAATGTCTGTGGACGACAACGTCGTCCGACTTAGTGGGCGGATGAGTTACAACCCAAGGGGAAAATTGATTCTCCGCCTGTCTTCGTTGATTTTCTTTAGGAAATTTCATCTTTCTTAAAAAAAAAAAAGAGAATATTATATATATGAGTGAATGTATATACGGATTTCTAGAGACCCTCTGTTTATATTTGATTTAGTCACGTTTTGAGATTATGGTTATGCGGCGACCTAATGTGGTTGTGACAGAACCACTTCAAGCCCCCAATGCAACCAAGAGACCGTGACAACTCGACCCATCATAACCATCTCTCGTGAACAAGAGTGCATACCAACAATGAGGGTTAACCTCAGAAAACTCAAAGAGACAAAACGAAAGTCCATGTACAATGAACGAAAGTCCAAGACAATTTCCATGTACAACGAACAAAAGTCCAAGACACTTCACTATCAAATTCTTAAGTGATCACTTCTAGGAACAGTGGAACCTTGAGCTCTTATACCAATTTATTTATGTCACGACCCGGAGATGAGGCTAGACAGAAATGTCAGGTTAAGCGACTTGATTCTTAAGGAGAACACAACCGCCCAGGCTAAACAATCCTCACTCATTAGAAGATATATATCACTTCACTCTAGTTGCCTTTGTCGTTTACCTAGATGCAACCCAAAACAACCGAAGACTGATAAAAAGGCTCAGTCAGCCTCGAAACGAGCATATGATTTAACTTTAGTTATTTTGGTCGTTCTGTCATTGCAGTCTAGAACAACTAGAGTTCTATACCGGAATGACTCGTCCATCCAAAACCAAAAACAAGCCATCGACATGCATATATATATATATATATCAATGTAAAATAAAATATCATTCACCTAAACTTTAAATGTGAAAAACATACGTACATATGTGTAAAATCTAACGTGCTAGTGATCAGACCCCGTCAGGGTTTTCATAAGTGTCAATACACCAAAATAGATTTTGAAAACTATGCAGTGCAATGTAAACTGTACTATATAGAAACCCTTACCTTGATGACGACAATAGCTTACCGATTAGCCGACACTTGCTATCAGAAGCAAGCACCAGAACAGAAACATCGTCGAAACCTACAACCAATCTAACATTAGAAATCCTAACACAATACGAGATAGCAAGTATGGACTCCTAAATTGAGACTACGAACCCTAACTAGCAACAAATTATGATTTGCTTAACAATTTGTCAATTCACATTCGTGACATTGACAAAACTCAAAGATCCGAATACGCGCACTCGACCTTCAAAGCTTCTTAAAATTCTTTTATAAATCTCAAACGATACTAACCAACTTAACTTGCAAGTTTCTAACCTACACACTTAATAACAATGTTTAGGGGTTCACCTCGATTTATGTACAAAACAATCGGGAAGGCGAAGACCATCATCACATTCATAATGATGAAACGAATCAGAAAACATGGTTTAAGAAATTTTTCGACATTGTTTGGCGATCCAAAAACGCGATCAAAGTTCTTGTAGAAGTCAAAGTTAATGGTCAAAAAATCACAAACGTACGACACATCACCTGCCACATCAACAGGTTAATGCCAAGTCAGCACACTGGCATCATAGAACTTCTCCAACGACAATGACTTGAGGCGATGATGAATTTTCTGGTGAACAACATCGGACCAGAACTAAACCAAAAGTATTGTTTTTCCAAGGAACGACTAGATCGACAGAAAAATGCATTTAAAGTTGCGATTGCAATTTTCCAATGAGGTTCCGTTGAAAGATGCTTGGTTTCTTAAAGAGAGATATTTGAGATCTCATAATTATTTGGTTACCGAAGGAAAATCTCAGTTATTCTATGAAATGATTCTTAATAAATAAAAATCAGTTCAAATTGTTCATCACTATAATGATGACAATAATTTGAAATCTCCTATTATCCATTCTAAATGTTATATTATAAGGATTATACATCCACAAAAATGGAGCTTATCTGTTTTTGGTCTTAGAACTTTAAAAAATGACCAAAAGTATAATTATTGGTATTATGTTCAGGCTTGGACTTATGTCTTTTATTATCAAAATCCGAAAAGAACTCATTCATGGTTCTTTACTCTAAATCTGGATTTATTAAAATTTGAAGATGAGTTTCCATCCTGGTTCTATATTTGGTGGCAAGAGCACTCTCCGGAGTTATCTCTATTCCCTGATTCTATGAAAGAAAAATTTCCTATATGAAAAAAATATCATCCTGTTTTATCAAACAAGAAAACAAATATTAAAGGTCAAGATATTCTTTGGTTCTGTGCTGAATTCCAAAATAATTGGATTTGGCAATGGAGTTTGGAAGTTGACCAAGACCCTATAGGTCTTTATGAAATTCAGAGAAATTTTTATGTTAAATAGTGAAATCGGTTTGATTCTGACACATGTTTATCTTCTATATCAAATGCTATTCAGCATTATAAAGAAGTTTATTCTAGATCTGCGGAAAAAGCTCCTATGGCTGCAGAACAGACTAATGTTATTAAACAGCTACATGATATGATTAACAGACAATATCCTGATATGAATAAAAATGATAAATAACTCAAATTATTTGAAGTTATGAAAGAGCAATTATTTTCTATTGAAGACTCACATCAAGATGAAAATCAGATAAATGATGATCAGAATAATAGTGATACTTCTATGAATACTATTAAATCAGGTTCTTTTGCTGCTATTGCAGGACAATCTCAAGATATTGAAGAACCAGATACTGATATTGAGTATACTACTCAAGATTTATGGGATTCTTTTATTGATTTATCTCAAAGAAGAAAAGGCAAAGGGAAAATTATTAAAAAATGAATCCAGAAAGAATTAATTGGAGATGGTTAAACCATCACCCTTCTTTATTATTTCCTATCTCTAATCGTAATCGCCGAAATATTATTATTCAACCCTGGTGGCGGCGATATATGAGAACCTATTCTTATCAAAATTATAATCGTCTCAATATTGAATATTGGGATGACGAGTTTGACTTTGGCTCTTTTAGCTCCTGTAAGTGTGACTATTGTGCAGGACAGAACTCGATTATTAACTCGAATATTGATGCTACTCCTAAAGAAGAACCATTACTATGGTGGAGTAGAAGATATGGAGAATCTCGAGATGCTGATTATCAAAGATATGGAAAATCTATTGAGACCGACAAAGTTAAGAAAAGCTAAAGGATGACGGCCCCAGCATCAACATTGAAAGAAGTTAGACCACTTAGCTTTCCTCCAAAGTGGTTGTTATGTAATTGGTTATTAATAAACGCTGCTGAAAAGAAGAAAAGACAGGTGGACCCCTCTTCCTCAAAGAAGGACCACTCATCATCTTCCTCTTCTATTATTGAAGATATTCGTAAGCCACGAGTATTAGGCTTTGCTTTTTAGCTCCTTTTCTTCTCTATATAATGGAGCTTGTTTCTTTTGTGTTTTTCAAGTTTTTGAAGAGTTTGCCTTGTATTCTAAAAACTCTTTGCTCTCTTGTACTCCTTTTCGACTAAGTTGGTAATTTTTATTTTGTTTAATATAATACTCTTCTTCTACTCTTTCTTTGTTTGTTTTTGATTTTATAACGATCCACACCCTAATTGATATCAGAGACAAGTTAATGGCAAGCTAAAAACCTGTTGATTTATGATTGAGTAAACAAAAGGGTATTAAAGATAATCTGTATAATGTAAGTTGAAATTTGTAACCAATAACCAATATGAGATCTAAATTATGCAATACGAAGAATTGAATAAATCAATAAGATTCTTCTAATTTAGTACGTGTATGCTTGCGTGGTGAAGAAATCTCGATGATTTGTTAAAACTTGAGTGTATCTTTCGGATATCACGTCGGGGTGTTTGCCGTTGTGCTGGGATGGCTGTAGGTTGTGTTACCTAATAACGTGGTTGAAGGATTATTGAAAAGTTTTAAGAAATTAGTCTCTTTTGAGATTGAATGAGATTTTAACTCATAAGTCGTACGATTTTCATAGACTGAATTAGAAGATCAATACGATGAGTTCAATCATTCAATACGGCATGATTTGGTTATCAATAAAGTTTGGTTATTTATTTTTACTTACAGTTTAAAGATTAGCTTTAATAAGGTTTCTTTGTTTATTCAAGCATAAATTAACATCTTTAGCAATGAGTCTCTCATCTTTTATGAATTCCTCTTATATTTCTATTAAAAATGAAGAAATTATTGAATTTTCCCAAGAACAACAATTAAATCACTGGATTATTCCAGAAGTAGAAATTAAAACCATTTATAAAATAAAAGTATTTGAAAATATTACAAATCGAGCTATAAAAACCTCAGAGCAAATTATTTGCTTAGACACAACTGATAAAACTATTAAATTATTATGTTTAAAAGATATTCAAAAATATTTAAAGAAATATAAATATGTTCATATAGGATTAATCCAGGTAGCATTTAAACCTTCAACCTTGTCTGGACTAAATGCTAGTATTCTTGCAAATTTAAGAGACGCTAGATGTCAAAATTAGAAAGATTCCATTATGGGAGTAGTTCAAACCAGTTTATGTCATGGTCCTATGTCTTTTAATGTATTTTCCAATTTAATTTTATCTTTAACTGATAGAAATATTTTTGAATTAGTTTCATTAAATATTCAAACTTATAGTTATGATTTTTTACCAGGATTTGAAACTATTGCAGTTATATACCGCATTAGTTATAAGGTTATGAATACCTTATGCCCTAACGCTATTATACACAGCAATCCAGGAAAAACTTTAGTTATTAAAAGTAATTTATTAACAACAAATATTGCTATTCCTCGTCTGATTGATTGGGAAAAAGTTACTTTTCCCACTCATTGGTCTATTCCAAATGCAATTCAACCTCAACATATAATTAATAATCAAGTTGATCAAATTATTCAAACCCCAGAAGGTAATATTGATATTAGATTTACTCCAGATATGTCTAGGAGAATATCACTGTCTAGAAGTTTATCTTCAAGATCGAGTTGTCCATCCTATAGAGTAGATCTTCCTTCTAGTTCTCGATATTCAATATCTGAAAGACCTATAAATGAATCTAATTATGAAGATTCTAATATTGAAAGTCTTAAAATATCTGAGCAACAAATTCCTCATAAAGGAAAGTATCCTACTGCTTCCGAAATGAAATTTAAATTATAATGGATATAATGGACAACAAGACAAAATGATCTCCTATTAGAAGACTATGTAATGAAGAATTTCAATCTGAAAAATATGACATGTTTAGAGCATGGTTTCATACCCATTATGTTAGAAAAGAAGTAATACCTATTAGAGATGCATATTATGCTGATTTAGAAGCTAGGCAAACTATAATACCTTTTGTAAAATGGTATAGGTCTTGACCCTGTCCTTCATATGAATATTATTGAAGAATATAAAGAACATCAAAAAAATTGAACAAAAAATAGATCCACAGTTAAGCCTGTTCATCCTCCTTTAGAACCTATTGTTCTAAAAAATGAAAAAATTTCTATTGAAGCTATTCCTTTGGTTGATTTATCTCAACCCATTGAAGAAAAAGAAGAGACAATTATTAAACAAAATAATTTCACTAATATTAGTCTCCAAATAGTTGGTAACCAGTTGACTCGTATAGAAAATTAAATTAATAAATTAAAACCAGAAGCCAAACTAGTAGATATAGCTTCCACCTCAAATATTAAACATGAAAAGATCTCTATTCCAGATTTAAAACCTCTTATTCCCATCTCTAAATTTAATTTTTCAAATCCTAATAAAAATAATGAATTTATTGAACAACTTGCAAAACGTATGAAAAACTTGAATCTTAATACTATCAGTGAAAAAGAATTATCTGATTCCTCTAACTCAAATTCTGAGTTATCTTATGATACAGAAGCAATAAAACATATGGAAGATTCTTTTTGTAATCACCGACAAAATTATCCTCAAATAAATGAACCTTTAAAAATAAATTGTGTTAAATATGATATAGGACCATGTAACACCCGGTTCTATCAAACCGCTTCTCTAATCTTTCTTTTAATTAATTGCACACTTTATATGGTAATAATAAAAGTAGGGTTAATGGATGACTAGGCGAGGGCATAAGAGTAATTGAAAATTTAAAAGTGGATAACGTATTTAAGGAAAGAGATTTTGGGTTTAATGCATTGTAGCCGCAATTGTCAAATCATTTTCGATCTCAGCTCCTCAGCTCAGCAGAGTGCGCTAGGAGATCCTTCTCCGATTTTTCCTTCAACTTAGGTGAGTTTTACTAAGGTATCTTACTGCATTATGATTATAGACGATAGAGGAGTATCGTAGATGCATGTTCCTGGAAAATGCAGGGCATAGGAGTTGAGTCGGGTCTCGTATGAATCAGGAATGTACATAGGACAGAGTCCCAAACTAGCTCCTAGGGTTTCTGAATGGTATAGGATGAGGTTAGTGAAGATCTAATTGGTATTCTGTTTATGACTCTAGGTGAGCAAGGCTTCCAAAGTAGTTGAAACCGAGATTTTCCAGGGAGCTGGGTAAGTGAAGTATGCTTGTGCCTTCGGGCCTACATCACAAAACAGTAGGGTTATGGTTGCTTGATTGTGTTTGTATAACATGCATCATATTTTGAAAGTATGCGAAAATGAATTTATATGAAATGGCATGGTAAGGAATGAAAAGACTGTATCAGTTATTAAGGGAACTAATCCGCCCCTTAATCGAGAGAGAGGATGTATGACTTTGGGAGAAGTGATCCAACTCCCAATTTCACAGGGGGATCTGAATAGTTGTTAAGGGAACTAATCCGCCCCTTAATCGAGAGAGAGGATGTATGACTTTGGGAGAAGTGATCCAACTCCCAATTTCACAGGGGGATCAGATCAGAAACGAATGCATATGCAACAGTGATGAAAAAGTAGAAACTGCATGTTTAGGAATTTATGTTCAGCATTTCATTTCATTACTGCTTTACTTACTTAGCATTAGGCTAATAGATGAGTTTTGTGATGTAGGTGCTGAGCTTTCAACAGGAGAATTCCCTGAGTTTAGTGAGGAATAGGTGAAGTTGGAGGAGCACTTCTATGCTACGGTTAGGTGCTCTGATGAGGCGGTTTAACTTTTGTCTGAATGAGAGTTTTCAGTGGTTAGGTATTTTGATGAAATGTTCTGAGAATTTTAATGACAGTAGAAGTTTGACACTTCTTTTAACGCTTCTGTGATCTTCTTTTCTGGATTTGGAAATATGATTTGATTTCAATCGTAGCTTACTATTATGAATTTTTAAGAATTGTGGATTTGTGCTGATTAGAATGATTTCAGCAAAATGTACAAAATCGTTTAGCAGTCGGACTTACTCCTTGTTATAGTCTCTTTTTGGTCTATCTGTAAAAGTTGGGTGTTTTGTCTGCCGGCAAATGTTGGAGGATTGAATCATCCGACTGACGTCATCGGAAGACGTCTTCAGTAGAAGTCATCAGAAGATGTCCTCAGTAGAAGCCATCGGTAGGAGTCTTCGGTATGAGTCTCTAGTAGCCTTGTCGTTTTGTGAACGGTGTGTGTTTGTGTGTGTGTGAATAAAAGAATTTTTGTCGTTTAGTGATCGGAAGATGTGAGAAGAAGTCTTTTGTCGTTTAGTGATCGAAGATGCGAGAAGAAGTCTTTTGGTTAGAGCGATCATAAGACGCAGAACTTTCTATCGGTAGATGTAGGCTGAGAATATTTGTCGTTTGTGGTCGCAGAGTTGATGAATGAATCATCCGGCTGACGTCATCGGTAGGTGTGTATATCAATTTGTCATTTCGTGATCGTGGAAGTCTTCAGTTTATGTTTCTGCCCCTTTTTCCATTGACTTTATGTGCGGCAGAGACGTTTGACTCTTTCGAGTTTCAAGTCTTCACGCTTAGGTCTCGATCTCTTCTGGCCAAACTTATTTCTTAATAGTTTAACCGATTATTCAAACTTGTTTTATAGCTTTTGCTTAATTCGGAAGATGTGAGAAGAAGTCTTTTGTCGTTTAGTGATCGGAAGATGTGAGAAGAAGTCTTTTGTCGTTTAGTGATCGGAAGATGTGAGAAGAAGTCTTTTGTCGTTTAGTGATCGGAAGATGTGAGAAGAAGTCTTTTGTCGTTTAGTGATCGGAAGATGTGAGAAGAAGTCTTTTGTCGTTTAGTGATCGGAAGATGTGAGAAGAAGTCTTTTGTCGTTTAGTGATCGGAAGATGTGAGAAGAAGTCTTTTGTCGTTTAGTGATCGGAAGATGTGAGAAGAAGTCTTTTGTCGTTTAGTGATCGGAAGATGTGAGAAGAAGTCTTTTGTCGTTTAGTGATCGGAAGATGTGAGAAGAAGTCTTTTGTCGTTTAGTGATCGGAAGATGTGAGAAGAAGTCTTTTGTCGTTTAGTGATCGGAAGATGTGAGAAGAAGTCTTTTGTCGTTTAGTGATCGGAAGATGCGAGAAGAAGTCTTTTGTCGTTTAGCGATCATAAGACGCAGAACGTTCTATCGGTAGATGTAGGCTGAGAATATTTGTCGTTTGTGGTCGGCAGAGGTTGGATGAATGAATCATCCGGCTGACGTCATCGGTAGGTGTGTATAATAAATTTGTCATTTCGTGATCGGTGGAAGTCTTCAGTTTATGTTTCTGCCCCTTTTTCATTGACTTTATTTAGCGGCAGATACGTTTGACTCTTTCGATTTTCAAGTCTTCACGCTTAAGTCTCGATCTCTTCTGGCCAAATTATTTCTTAATATTTTAACCGATTATTCAAACATTGTTTTATAGCTTTGCTTAATTCTGTTCTGCTCAAAAGAATTTCCGCTGCAAGTTTTTAAATGTTTTGAGATTTTAGAAAATGTCAAATTTTGACTTTCGAGTGAAGTTTTAAATTTAGTCCAAAGTTTCTTAGTTATGTTCGAATTATGAGTAACGAACAGAGTTCAGAGAACTCATGGTGTTACAGACCAGGTGGTGACACTGTTCGTCGCACCTATTATAAACAACCTACTCCTAAAGATTTGTTATGAGAAGAAAACTTTCATTTAGAACAAACAGCTTATAATGCAAAAACCATTTATGAATGGAATATAGATGATTTAACTGAATATCAAATTTATGATATTCTCCATAAGATGTTAATGTATTCCAGTGTCTGTAAAGCGGCACAGAATAAAGATTCTGATATTGCTGCCTTTATTACAATTGGCTTTACTGGAGCATTAAAAGGATGGTGGGATAATTATTTAGATATTTTCCAAAAAACTAAGATATTAAAAGCCGTTAAACATGAACATGTGGTTGACACTATGATAGATCCTAAAACAGGTCAATCTCACACTCAACAGCGAACAACTGTTTCTGAAGATTATGTGTATACCCATGTACAAGCAATCATATTACACTTTGTTGGTGCTACTTAGCAGCGAGAAGAATGTGGTAGAGAATTATTACAAAATTTTCGGTGTAAATCTTTAACCCATTTTAGGTGGTACAAAGATGTTTTTATTACAAAAATTATGCAAAGACCCGATGCTAATTCTGAGCATTGGAAATCAAAATTTATAAATGGATTACCTCCTTTATTCTCTAAAAGAGTAAAGCACAGACTCTTAGAGTTAATAATCGAGTTCTGTCCTGTACAATAGTCACACTTACAGGAGCTAAAAGAGCCAAAGTCAAACTCCTCATCCCGATATTCAATATTGGGACAATTATAATTTTGATAAGAGTAGGTTCTCATATATCACCGCCACCAGGGTTGAATAATAACATTTCGGCGATTACGATTAGAGATAAGAAATGACATGCCTCGGGATGCATACTAAAAGAAACTTGGTAGAATCCCTTACCTTATCTAAATTCTCTACTTATTATGTGTTTTTATTTTTGTAGGAAAAATTTATGAGAAAGGATTGCATATGGATCCCTTGGAGGAATCACCACTTAGCCCAATGGAAATTTGTCTTCCCGGGCCCTATTTTTGTAATTTTTATTTTGAACTTATTTGGCATACATTCGCCTTTATTGTAAGGATTTTATAATTGCATTTCATGCATTTGATTGTGTGGTTAGGACTAGATGAATGGTGGTGGATTAAGGGTTGAAGAAATTCAACAATTCAAAGGAAAAGAGGCCTCCACAAATCGAGCCCAAAGAAATACCCGGCCCAAAGAAGAGCTCACTTCCAAAGGTATGATTTTGCAGGTACATATGTTGGGGAAGGCATGGATTGATTAGTTGGAAAAATCTCATCCATTGGCTAAGTTTTGGCGCGGAGTTATTGAGCACCGTCGGATCTGGGCGTGCTGGGGCGCGCAGGAGCATCCATCTGGCGTGGGCAGCAGGCGCCAGCCAGGCGCGGGCAGCAGGAGACACTGATCCGGGCAGCGCGCCCGCAACTCATCCTGGCCGCAGATCAGCGAGCGCGCCAGCGCCCACACCCGTTGGATCCGCGCGCCCATCTCCTTCAATCTCGGCCTTTGATCAATTTTCTCCATCCAATGGCTCTCCTTCACCCCTAATCCACCCTAGGACTCTATAAATTCATGGCATTAGTGCATGTATGACAATTTTTGCTCATTTATGAAATTTCTATTTCTCTCTTCTAAGGTGGGTAACCTTTAGAGTTTTTCGTTGTTTCTTTAAACCAAGTGGAGTAGCCCTCCATTGCTAACCTAGCTTGGGTTGCTAGGATAGCTCTTAGTTATTCCCTCACCTTTTCCATTGGGATTAGGATTGAGGACGAAAATCCCAGCCTACGGTGGTCGTTTTCCTCCCAGAAAACGTTTATCTGAGAGTTTAACCCGTAAGATCGCTCTACGGATCCACCAAGGGTATTCTTTATTTTATTGTCTTCACATTTCACCCACATTCACTCTCTAAATTTCGGCCACACAAATCACACACAAATCACCTTTATTTTATTGCACTTTTATTTCCTTCATTCCATTACTTCTTCTTCCACTTTTCTTTTCATTTTCTTTTATTTTTTTTTCTTCATGCTTCATGCCATCATCTAACATCTAACTCTCGGCCATTGCATCATCTAGCATTAATTTAGTTTCTTGCACTTTATTTCTATTATTTTCTTCTCTTTATTTTAAGTTTGCATAACACTAGTCACCCGAGCACTTCTTGGATATTTGTGGGTTTGAACACGGATCCTTTTTATAAGGGATTTTGTGTCAAGTGTTATCAGAGCCACAAGGCTTCCCCTATGCGTTTAGTTGCCATGACAATAGTCAAAAATCGGCACAAACCTGGGATAGCGGCTCATTTATTTTCCATATATTTTGTGCTAACTTTGTGCTAACCTAACTAATATATTTGCTGCCATATTTCTTATCATTTAATGCTTGAATATCTTGTTAAAATGTGGTATGCAATGCTACAAAATTTCGGCCAAAGGTAGGCACCCCTTTTCCTTCATCTTTTCTCGGTTTTCTTCATTTTGGTTGGCTCGGTTTTATGTTCATCTTTTCTCCTCGGTTTTTCCCTTTTATTTGGCCATATTTTGAGTTAACATTTGCATCTAAAATGTGCCAATACCATGCTTAAAATTCTGCTTAAAATGTGGCTTAAAAATCGGCCATAGTAATTAGATAAAACCGGTTCTACATATGTTATCTTTCTTCTTGGATTTTAGCAAGTCATTTGGCTCGGTTTCCACCTCTTTCTTGCCACAATTTTTCTATGCTATTTTGTTATGAATTGAACCAAGATTTGCATCTGAAAATTTCGCAGCTAACTAAGGAACAAATCTGAAATTGGTTGCATGAAACTCGGCCTCAATTAATACTATAAAATCGACTTATGCATATTGTTGTTTCTTCTTGGTTTTTGTTGTTTCTTAGCTCCGATTTCTAGAGCTTGTTATGTGATATTTTGAAGCATGATTCTCCTCTAAATTATATGCTGTTGATTGTCTCAAAAATCTGAATTAAATGTTGCATGAAATCGGCCTAGAGTTAAGTTATAAAATCGGATTCTCCTTGTGATTGCTTATTCGGTTTTTCTCATCTATTTGTCTTGGTTTTCCTTGTTAATTTGCTAAATGTTTGCACTTAGATTTAGCTTATAATTCCTCAATTATATGCTGTAATTTAATGACACAAAATTAGATTTACAAGGATAATTAAATTGCAAACTAGAAATTGGAAATATTGATTTATGTTAACATGAAAATTCTGCTATATTAACATTTAAATTCAGCATATTAATATTGATAAAAACTTGTGTTTTAAATTTATCACTTGCTGTTTTTGATGTTATTTGGTTGGAATTAATATTATTTTGAGTGATTCTAGTTTAAAGTTGGTAACTTGGCTAATACTTGATTGGAAGTTGGTAATTGCATTTATTGGAAAATTTAATTTCCCAAATTAGTGTTGCTAAGTGTTTGTTTTACTCATCTAAGTAGTTTGTTGACTTCCAAAATTTTAAATATTTAATGTGAGCATGATCCCTATTTTATTATCTTAGTTAAGAATATTGCTTAAAATTTTTCTAAGACATTAAACAAGATAATCAGCTCACTAATTAAGATGAACAACTTAGACAAGAATTGAAATTTTAATTAAACATTTAATTATGACTAATAGGAGTGGTTATGCACGTGATACACCAAACAAAGAACCAAATCGTGCGAGGGGCACTCCCCCTCCCGAACCTACACGTCACGAAGGTGAGACTAGTGCTCAAGGAGGCATGCAAGGTCAAATTGATGCCTTGACGAGCGTAGTTCCTAACCTTGCCCAACAAGTCCAATCCCTTTTAAACAATCTTCCCCGTAGAGAAACCAATGAACAAGTCCCTTCACAAGAAAGCTCCTCTAGGATCATTCCCGAACGTCCTAGACGTCGTAATTATACCCCACAACCACCCATAGAGGAAGGATGGGCTGAACCCCATAGAAGGGGACCATCTTATTATTCGGAGGATGAGGATTGGGTTGATGATGAAGAGTATCACCCAAATCGTCGTAGGGAGATCGATGACCTCCACAACATCAAGATTACAATTCCCCCTTTCGATGGAACGTGTGATGGACACACATATCTAGATTTGGTTGACAAAGTTGAGAGAGTTTTTGAGTGCCATGATTACTCCGAGCAAGTAAAAATCCAATTAGCCTCTCTTGAACTTACAGGCCACGCCGCTTTGTGGTGGTCCAATCTGAAGGCCCAAAGAGTAAGAACATTAGGGAACCCCGTTACTACATGGACTTCCATGAAAGACTGAATGCACCATAGGTTCGTCCCTCGTCACTACAAACATGAACTCTTTCATCAACTCCACACTTTGAAACAAAATAGCCTCTCGGTAGATGAATATCTTACCGAATTCGAAACCCTTAATATGCGATGCGCAATTAATGAACCCCAAGAACAATTCATCGCTAGATTCATAAGAGGCTTAAATCGAGACGTAGAAGATCTCGTGGAGATGCAACAATTGGAGACCATAGACTTGGTCATTCAATTGGCCCTCACGGTGGAGAGGCAAATTAAGAGAAAGCGCAAGATCGACTTGCCTAATAAATTTCCACCAAGACCCTTCAATCCCGAGAAAACCGCCCAAAAACATGAACAGAAGAGACCGATCAACCAAAATTGGCCCCCAAAATCACCCAATACCCCTCACCATCCCCCACCAAACAAGAGCCAAGAATCCCTACCTAGAGGACCAAGAGCACGCGATGTCCAATGCTTTAAGTGCCTAGGAAAAAGACATTATGCTAATGAATGTAAAAACCACTGTGTCATGGTCATTAAGGAGTCAACGGGAGAGTGGGAAAGTGAGGACGACGAAGGTCAATACAATGAAATTAAAAAGGACGAAGTAGAAATCGGAGAAAGCGAAGAAGATTCAAGAATGCAAGCCTCAAGATGGACCTCTGTTAATGGTCATAAGGCGAGCATTAATATCAAAGAATGTGGACAAGGACTGCCCACAGGAAAATCTTTTTCATAGTAGATGTGCAGTCAAAGACAAAGTTTGTTCACTTATCATTGATGGAGGAAGTTGCATAAATGCGGCTTCCCAAGAAATGGTAGACAAATTAGGGCTAGAAACCCTTGAACACCCTACACCCTATAAACTTCAATGGTTGGACGACACCAATAAACATGTAATAATTAAACGAGTAACCGTAGATTTCACTATAGGAACGTACCAAGATTCAGTTATTTGTGACGTTGTTCCAATGAGTGCCAACCATATCCTATTAGGACGACCATGGCATTATGACCGCCGAGTTCATTACGACGGATTCCTCAACCGATACACTTTCAATTTTGGAGGAAGAAAGTTAAAATTACTACCAATGAACCCCGAGCAAATTGCTCACGATGATGCCACCCGCCAAAAAGGAAAATTAAAAGAAAATCTTTTGTTATCAAAATGCGGGTTGAGTGAAAAATAAGAATCCTCTAATATCAATTGGCATGACAATCCCTTGTATGAAGAAGAGGTGCATTTCCTTCCCTTCCAAATTTTGAGAACATTTCTATTATCAAGGAACACCCAAAACCTTTATTTGTCGATGAGTTGCCTTGCCAATTGGAGAATATAATTACATGGCCTCTTAAGAAAATGGAATTTAGTGACGAAATAATTTTTGATTTCGGTAGTGTGATCATCACTCACTTTCTTTTTCGTCCAAAACTTGAGGAAATTATTCGATCTGTTCCATCCCTTAGGAAGAGGTTAATCTATGGCCTAGAGCCAATCATTTACCTTCCTATTACCATTCCTAGAGCTACACAAACGAATAGGAGATTTATTTCCTTTGTAGCCAACCAACGCTTTTTCCTTCAAATTGGTGGTTTGCAAAAACCTTGTTCCCCACCATTTAATTACCACAAATTTTACCATAGAACTAGAGTTAAGGTTCTATTGGTAAGAAAATTTTCTTTTGAGGTCTTAAGCGTAATTGAATTATTTCTTTGGTTGGAGGACTTTCTCATTTCCACCTCACTAATTGTCGGATTCGACTACTTTAGAAAATTTCATTCCATCTTTGAGCAAACGCCCTCCTAAGTAGCCCGCGGATTCAACCTTTCCACCCTTACCAAAGAAAGTTTTAGTAAGACCATCCCTCCTCCATGCCATTTAGAATTTCTAACGAAAGAACATATCCTTATTGCTTTCAAACTCAAACCTATCAAAAGTAATAAACAAACTAATAGACGAGAAATTATTGGAGTCCTCCTTAAGAAGAAGTCAACCAATGGATTTAAGGTCACATCCTCAAATCACCCGGAGAGGAGTACATGCCTCGGGATGCATACTAAAAGAAACTTGGTAGAATCCCTTACCTTATCTAAATTCTCTACTTATTATGTATTTTTATTTTTGTAGGAAAAATTTATGAGGAAGGATTGCATATGGATCCCTTGGAGGAATCACCACTTAGCCCAATCGGAATTTGTCTTCCCGGGCCTATTTTTGTAATTTTTATTTTGAACTTATTTGGCATACATTCGCCTTTATTGTAAGGATTTTATAATTGCATTTCATGCATTAGATTGTGTAGTTAGGACTAGATGAATAGTGGTGGATTAAGGGTTGAAGAAAATTCAACAATTCAAAGGAAAAGAGGCCACCATAAATCGAGCCCAAAGAAATACCCGGCCCAAAGAAGAGCCCACTTCCAAAGGTATGATTTTGCAGGTACATATGTTAGGGAAGGCATGGATTGATTAGTTGGCAAAATCTCATCCATTGGCTAAGTTTTGGTGCGGAGTTATTGAGCACCGTCGAATCTAGGCGTGCTGGGGCGCGCAGGAGCAGCCATCTGGCGCGGGCATCAGGCGCTAGCCAGGCGCGGGCAGCAGGAGACACTGATCCGGGCAACGCGCGCGCGCAACTCATCCTGGCCGCCGATCAGCGCACGCGCCAGCGCCCACACCCGTGGGATCCGTGCGCCCATCTCCTTCAATCTTGGCCTTTGATCAATTTTCTCCATCCAATGGCTCTCCTTCAACCCTAATCCACCCTAGGACTCTATAAATTCATGGCATTGGTGCATGTATGACAACTTTTGCTCATTTATGAAATTTCTATTTCTCTCTTCTAAGGTGGGTAACCTTTAGAGTTTTTCCTTAGTTCTTTGAACCAAGTGGAGTAGCCCTCTATTGCTAACCTAGCTTGGGTTGCTAGGATAGCTCTTAGCTATTCCCTCACCTTTTCCATTGGGATTAGGATTGAGGACGAAAATCCCGGCCTACGGTGGTCGTTTTCCTCCCGGAAAACGTTTATCCGAGAGCTTAACCCGTAAGATCGCTCTACGGATCCGCCAAGGGTATTCTTTATTTTATTGTCTTCACATTTCACTCACATTCACTCTCTAAATTTCGGCCACACAAATCACCTTTATTTTATTGCATTTTTATTTCCTTCATTCCATTACTTCTTCTTCCACTTTTCTCTTCATTTTCTTTTATTTTTTTTCTTCATGCTTCATGCCATCATCTAACATCTAACTCTCGGCCATTGCATCATCTTACATTAATTTAGTTTCTTGTACTTTATTTCTATTATTTTCTTCTCTTTATTTTCAGTTTGCACAACACTAGTCACCCAAGCACTTCTTGAATATTTGTGAGTTTGAACACGGATCCTTTTCCTAAGGGATTTTGTGTCAGGAAATAATAAAGAAGGCTGATGGTTTAACCATCTCTAGTTAATTCTTTTTCAATCCATTTTTTAATAATTTTTCCTTTGTCTTTTCTTCTTTGAGATAAATCAATAAAAGAATCCCATAAATCTTGAGTAGTATACTCAATATCAGTATCTGGTTCTTCAATATCTTGAGATTGTTCTGCAATAGCAGCAAAAGAACCTGATTTAATAGTATTCATAGAAGTATCACTATCATTCTGATCATCATTTATCTGATTTTCATCTTGATGTGAGTCTTCAATAGAAAATAATTGCTCTTTCATAACTTCAAATAATTTGAGTTATTTATCCTTTTTATTCATATCAGGATATTGCCTGTTAATCATATCATGTAGCTGTTTACTAACATTAGTTTGTTCTCCAGCCATAGGAGCTTTTTCTGCAGATCTAGAATAAACTTCTTTATAGTGCTGAATAGCATTTGATATAGAAGATAAACAAGTGTCAGAATCAAACCGATTCCACCATTTAACATAAAAATTAGACCTATAGGGTCTTGGTCAACTTCCAAACTCCATTGCCAAATCCAATTAATTTGGAATTCAGCACAGAACCAAAGAATATCTTGACCTTTAATATTTGTTTTCTTGTTTGATAAAACAGGATGATATTTTTTCCATATAGGAAATTTTTCTTTCATAGAATCAGGGAATATAGATAACTCCAGAGAGTGCTCTTGCCACCAAATATAGAATCAGGGTGGAAACTCATCTTCAGATTTTAATAAATCCAGATTTAAAGTAAAGAACCACGAATGAGTTCTTTTCAGATTTTGTAATAAAAGACATAAGTCCAATGTAACACCCGGTTTCATTGAACCAACTTACTTAACCAACTTGCAGTGTACATTTTATTGATAAAATTGGGAGAATTAGTGATTAGGTTAATAAATGACTATGTAATGGCATAATGGTAAATAGAGAATTATAGTGATAACCTATTTAAGGAAAGAGGTTTTGTGAGTAATGCACTGTAGCCGCCACTATTTTTCCATACTTTCTCTCTCGGCATTCAGCTCAAGCTCAGTAGAGCTCTCCAGGCGATTCCCACTCCGATTTTTCTCCAAACTAGGTGAGCCTACTTCGATTTCGTGCTACATTGTATCTAGTGATGGATGAGAGGAGTTTCGATGTGAGGTTTGGTGAATGCTGTGGGTGGGAGTTAGTTTTGGTTTTGTGGTAAATCAGAAATGTACCATGTATAGGACTCCCAAACTAAATTCCCTAGATTTTTGGATAGATTAGAATGAGGTTTAGCAAAAATCTAATTGATATTCTGTTTATGACTTAGATGAGCAAAACTTCCGAAGTAATTGAAACCGAGCATTTCTAGGAGACCAGGTAAGTGGAGTATGCATGTGCCTTCGGGCCTACATCACAAAACAGTAGGATTATGTATGTTTGAATTTGTCAGTATGTCATGCATCATATTTTGAAAGAATACGAAAATAAATTTATATATATTGGCATGGTAAGAAACGAACAAATTGTAACAGATAAAATATTAAGGGAACTAATCCGCCCCTTAACTTATGAAGGGATTTATAACTTTGGGAAAATTGATCCGCTTTCCAATAGAATTTAGGATCTGATCAGCTGTTAAGGGAACTAATCCGCCCCTTAATTTATGAAGAGGATGTATGACTTTGGGAAAATTGATCCAACTCCCAATGGAACCGAGGGATCAGATCAGTGAAAGAATGTAAATGTAACTGAGATGTGAAAGTAGAAACTGCATGATTAGGATTTATGCTTCAGCATTTCATTTCGTTATTGCTTCACTTATTTAGCATTAGGCTAATAGATGAGTTTTGTGATGTAGGTGAAGAAGTCTCAGAAGGTGTGTTCTCTGAGCATGTTGAGGATTAGGCTGGTTAGGGGAGCACTTCAATGCCACGGTCTGGTGTTCTGATGAAGCAGTTTAACTATTGTCTATTTATGAAGTTTCAGTGGTTAAGTGACTTGTGGAAGTATGCAGAGAGTTTTAATAACATTAATAGTTTTGATGTTTTTAACAACTTTATGGTTTTCTTGTTCTGAGCATAAAAAACATAATTTGGTTTAGAGGTAGTTGCTTTGCTGGATATTTTTAGAAAGTTGTGGACTTATGTTGTTTTGAATGATTTTTAGTAAAATGCTCAAGCTCTTTTGGTAGTCAGAGTTTTCTTTATTTAGAGTGAAAATGGTTGTTATGCTGTTATGTTGTGTATTTGTCTATTGGTGGATGCAATCTACCAGTGGATGTTGAGTGTTTATCTATCGGTGAATGTAGTCCACCGGTGGATGTTGAGTGTTTATCTATCGGTGGATGTAGTCCACCATTAGATGTTGAGCGTTTTGTCATTTTGTGACCGGTGGATGTGAGCGTAGGAGTGAGAATTAGATTTTTGTCGTTTGTGACCGGTGGATGTGAGCGTAGGAATGAGTATTAGGTTTTTGTCATTTTGTGACGGCGGATGCTGATGGTTTCTATCGTTCGAAGGATTCGATCAGTGGACGTGAGCGGTGGATGTGGATAGTAGACATGTCATGCGACTGACACTGTTTAGCGGTGGAGGCCTTCTATTTTCACCTCTGCCGCTGAGTCTATTTTATTTCTGCTTCTGCCGCTGACACTGTTTAGCGGTGGATGCCTTTTGTTTCTATTTCTATCGCTGGAACTGTTCAGCGATGGACGTGTTCTATTTTGTTTTGTTTTCTTTCAACCAATTTTCTTTAACATTTTAATTAAATTAATAAATGTTGTTTTACACAAATGAATTTTCGCTGCAAGTTTTAACGTTTATAAAGGTCAAATTTTGATCGTCGAGTGAAATTTTAAGTTTTCCTCAGTATGTCATGGTATGGTTCAGTATATTGTGTGACGAACCGGGTTTGTATAATTCGGAGAGTTACAGTATGGTATCAGAGACATTCAGTTAAACCGTTCAAAAAATTACTCATCAGTTCCAATCGTTGCATGGAAGTACTTCAACAACTGTAAGTGTTTATGTTAACCTTAGCTATTAGATATTTATGAGAGCAATTAACCTTGTCCAAGAATATAGCAAAATGGCTAGACGACAAGGAAGACCAAGGGTACCGAGAGAGATGCCAAATTTGAGAAGTGAGGAGGACCCTAGTGTAATTAGGCAGCTGACAGACTTGGTGCACCAATAGACAGATTTGGTTCGTCAACAATCCAATCAGTTGGGTGTATTGCTGAACCAAGAGGTATAAGGAAGTGCCAACTCGAGTTCCAGTAGTGAGCATTCAGGAGACCGATTCCGGAGGCTACAGCCACCGACATTTGATAGAAAGTCGTCCAATCCGATTGTTGCTGAGGAGTGGCTTAGGAAGATTGAGTGCATGTTTAGATGTGCCAACATCGGGGAAGGAGACAAAGTCACTCTGGCAACGTTCCATTTGGCTGGGGACACTCAACTTTGGTGGGAAACCATAGAGACCACCACTGACGTTCTGGTTATGTCATGGTCACAGTTCAAGGAGATTTTCTATGAGAAATATTTCAACAGCACAGTTCAGGCTGCAAAGAAAGTAGAGTTTTTGAACTTGAAGCAGACAGGGCCTGTGGCTGAGTACAGTAGGCAATTCGAGTCCCTGTCCAGGTTTGCTGGACATTTTGTTCACAAGAATGAGGATAAGGTGTTTCAGTTTGTGCATGGACTGAAGCCGAAAATTTACAGAGGAGTAAAATTTTGTGGTATTAAGGGTTTGTCCTTCAGTGAAAGTCCACGGCGTTGGAGGTGGAAGAAGCGGAGATGAAGTGTGCTGGGCCAAAGGAAGCCCCACGAAAGTTTATCCAGCCACACCTGTAGAGAGGAATGAAGAGGGCAAGTGAAGGCCAGAATAATCAGGGAACAGGAAAGAAGGTGCAAGACTCCAGGAAGTTTCCCAAGTGCCTGAAGTGTTTGAAAGGTCATCTGGGCGAGTGCAGGTTTGGAACGGGAAAGTGTTTCAACTGTGAGGGAGTTGGACACATATACAGGGAATGCCCGAATCCCAGAATTACCTGATGCTTCAACTGTAACAAAGTCTGCCATATTAACAGAGACTGTCCAGCTCTGAAGGGTGGCCCTATTAAGATAAAGCCGAGGATATTCTCCATGTTGGAGTCGGGCGATGAAGAACAACCCGCCGTAGTGTCAGGTACCATTTTAATCAACTCTATACCTGCTTTTACTTTAATAGATTCTGGTGCAACACACTCGTTTATAGCGTATGCGTTTGCTGTCAAGTTAAATGTATAGTTTACCCCTACTGAGCACGTATTTAACGTCGCATTACCCTCTAGTGAGCGTATGCACTCTAACCAAGTGATGTTTGATAGTGTCGTGTTGGTAGGAAACAAGAATTTACCTGCCGATCTCATTATTATGGATATAATGGATTTGATGTAATCTTAGGAATGGATTGGTTGTTCAAGCATTATGCCACAATTGATTGTAGGACTGGGGTGGTTAGTTTTCAACCCCCTGGTGATTTGAAGCATACCTTTCAAGACTCGAAAAAAAGTAAGGGAATGTCTGTTATGACTTCTATCAACGCTAGACCCTCTTCATGCAGAGAGTATTTATGCTTTCTGGCCAGCGTTATAGACACACAGTTTGTAGGAAAAGAAAGTCCTCAAAATGTCTTAGTTGTCCAGGACTTTCCAGAAGTATTTTTAGATGACCTTCCTGGCTTGCCGCCGGATAGGGACATTGAATTTGTTGTAGATGTTTACCCAGGCGCTGAGTCTGTATCCAAGAACCCCTATAGATTAGCACCTACGGAGCTTAAGGAATTAAAGAAACAGTTGGAGGAACTATTGGATAAGGGGTTCATACACCCAAGCTTTTCACCGTGGGGTGCACCTGTCCTTTTTGTCAAAAAGAAGAATGGATCAATGCGTATGTGCGTTGATTATCGGGAATTGAATAAGTTAACCGTCAAAAACAAGTATCCATTGCCAAGGATTGATGATTTATTCGACCAGCTTCATGGTGCACGTGTTTTCTCTAAGATTGACCTAAGGGGTTATTACCAATTGAAAGCCAAATCAGAAGATATTCCTAAGACTGCCTTTCGCACAAGGTACGGACATTATGAGTTTTTGGTTATGTCCTTTGGATTGACAAATGCACCAGCAGCCTTCATGGATCTTATGAATAGAGTGTTTCATAAGTATTTGGACAAATTTGTCATAGTATTTATTGAGGATATACTAATCTATTCACGTACTAAGGAGGAGCATACAAGACATTTGAACCTGGTATTGGGAGTACTAAGGCAACATCAACTTTATGCTAAGTTTTCCAAGTGTGAGTTTTGGTTGAACAGAGTTCACTTTCTTGGTCATGTGATCTCGGGTGATGGGATATCTGTCGATCCAACCCAGGTTCAAGCGGTTAAGGAATGGCCCCAACCGAAGAATGCCACTGATATTCGGAGTTTCCTTGGATTAGCAGGATATTACAGGAAATTTATTAAGGGTTCTCGAAGATTGCAACACCCCTCACTTGGTTAACTAGGAAAAACATTAAGTATGCTTGGACAGAGGAATGTGAGAATAGTTCTTAGACTTTGAAACAAAAGTTGACCAATGCTCCAGTATTAACACTCCCTGTTGAAAATGGAAAGTTCAGTATTTATTGTGACGCCTCCAAGGTTGGACTCGGTTGTGTGTTAATGCAAGATGGGAAAGTAATAGCCTATGCTTCTTGATAGTTGAAAACATACGAGAAGAATTACCCTACACACGACTTAGAATTAGCTGCAGTGGTTTTTGCACTAATGATTTGGAGGCATTATCTGTATGGACAGTCTTGTGAGATATTTTCGGACCATAAAAGTCTGAAGTATATTTTCACACAAAAAGAATTAAATATGAGGCAACGTAGATGGTTAGAGTTTGTCAAGGACTACGATTTTGAAATCAAATACCATCCCGGCAAGGCGAATGTAGTGGCTGATGCATTGAGTAGAGTGACGACTTCAGCCTCTGCATTGATTCTTGACATACCGTTAACCTTAGAGGCTGAACTACAAGGATTTAACCTTGAGGTAGTGTCCAGTGTGTCAGCTATGCTTTTTGTCATTTCCTTGAGGCCTATTATTTTGGAGAAAATAAAGGAAGTTTAGGTGGATGATGTGGAATGTGATAAGTATAAGTCATGTATGGATTCTACCGATAAGTTGGATTTCAACTATTCTGTTGATGAAATTCTCAAGTTTCGGAATAGATGGTTTGTTCCATCAGATAAAGAACTTCGAAAAGAGATCCTTTCGGAAGCTCATTCTTCTAGATTCTCTATTCATCCTGGAAGTACAAAAATGTACAGAGACCTTAAGCAACATTATTGGTGGCCAGGTATGAAAAGAAGTGTGGTAGAGTATGTAGGATCGTGTCTTGTTTTCCAACAGGTTAAAGCTGAACATCAGAGACCTGCAGGAACGTTACAACCTTTGCCAGTTCCCGAATGGAAATGGGAGCAAATAACGATAGATTTTGTGGTAGGATTGCCTAGGACAACGAGAGGACATGATGCAATTTGGGTCATTGTGGATCGTCTAACCAAATCTGCCCATTTTCTGCCAATAAAGATAACATACTCGATGGATCAACTTGCTGAGTTGTATGTGCATGAGGTTGTTAGACTGCATAGAGTTCCAAGCACTATAGTTTCAAACTGAAACTCTAGAATTACATCTAAGTTCTGGAAGAGTTTACACAAGGCTATGGGTACGCAGCTTAATTTCAGTACAGATTTTCACCCTCAAACAGATGGACAATCCGAGAGAACTATTCAGACCTTAGAAGATATGCTTCGTGCATGCATTTTAGATTTTCAAGGATCTTGGAGTAAATATTTATCATTGGTGGAGTTTTCTTATAATAACAGTTTTCAGGCAACTATCGGTATGGCACCGTATGAAGCATTGTATGGGCGAAAATGTAGATCTCTCTTATACTGGGATGAAGTTGGTGAAACACGTTTGATTGGTCCTGACATTGTGCAACAGACCGTGGAAAAGATTGCCCTCATCCGACAGAGAATCTTGGCAGCTCAGAGTCGACAAAATAGTTATGCTGATCGTAGACGTAAAGAATTGGAGTTTGAGGTAGGTAATGAAGTTTTTCTTAAGGTATCGCAACTCAAAGGAGTTGTGAGATTTGGATAGAGAGGCAAGTTGAACCCCAGATATATTGGACCTTTCTTGATCGTGAAGAAGATTGGAAAGACAGCATATGAGTTACAATTTCCAGCCTCTATGGAAGGGATTTACAATGTGTTCCATACTTCGATGCTAAAGAAGTGCTTGAGGGATCCATCTTAGATTTTGGAACAGCAGAGTACTAAAGTTCATCCCACTCTTACTTATGAGGAGAAACCAGTAAAGATCCTAGACTATGCTGTGAAGGTGTTATGCAATAAAGAAGTCCCACTGGTGAAAGTTTTATGACACAACCAGAACATAGAGGAGACAACCTAGGAGCGCCAGCAGGATATGATGGACCAATATCTAGAATTATTCACGTAACGAATTTTGAGGACAAAATTCTTTTAAGGAGGGTAGATTATAACACCCAGTTTCATTGAACCAACTTGCTTAACCAACTTGTAGTGTACGTTTTATGGATAAAATTGGAAGAATTAGTGATTAGGTTAATAAATGACTATGTAACAGCATAATGGTAAATAGAGAATTATAGTGATAACTAATTTAAGGAAAGAGGCTTTGTGATTAATGCACTGTAGCCGCCACTATTTTTCCATACTTTCTCTCTCGGCATTCAGCTCAAGCTTAGCAGAGCTCTCCAGGCGATTCCCTCTCCGATTTTTCTCCAAACTAGGTGAGTCTACTTCGATTTCGTGCTACATTGTATCTAGTGATGGATGAGAGGAGTTTCGATGTGAGCTTTGGTGAATGTTGTGGGTGGGAGTTAGTTTCAGTTTTGTGGTAAATCAGGAATGTACCATGTATAGGACTCTCAAACTAAATTCCCTAGATTTTTGGATATATTAAAATGAGGTTTAGCAAAAATCTAATTGATATTCTGTTTATGACTTAGGTGAGCAAAACTTCCGAAGTAATTTGAAACCGAGCATTTCCAGGAGACCAGGTAAGTGGAGTATGCATGTGCCTTCGGGCCTACATCACAAAACAGTAGGATTATATATGTTTTAATTTGTCAATATGTCATGCATCATATTTTGAAAGAATAAGAAAATGAATTTACATATATTGGCATGGTAAGAAACGAACAGATTGTAACAGATAAACTATTAAGGAAACTAATCCGCCCCTTAACTTATGAAGAGATTTATAACTTTGGGAAAATTGACCCGCTTCCCAATAGAATTTAGGATCAGATCAGCTGTTAAGGGAACTAATCCGCCCCTTAATTTATGAAGAGGATGTATGACTTTGGGAAAATTGATCCAACTCCCAATGGAAACGAGGGATCAGATCAGTGAAAGAATGTAAATGTAACTGAGATGTGAAAGTAGAAACTGCATGATTAGGATTTATGCTTCAGCATTTCATTTCGTTATTGCTTCACTTATTTAGCATTAGGCTAATAGATGAGTTTTGTGATGTAGGTGAAGAAGCCTCAGAAGGTGTGTTCTCTGAGCATGTTGAGGATTAGGCTGGTTTGGGGAGCACTTCAATGCCACGGTCTGGTGTTCTGATGAAGCGGTTTAACTATTGTCTATTTATGAAGTTTCAGTGGTTAAGTGACTTGTGGAAGTACGCAGAGAGTTTTAATAACATTAATAGTTCTGATGTTTTTAACAACTTTATGGTTTTCTTGTTCTGAGCATGAAAAACATAATTTGGTTTAGAGGTAGTTGCTTTGCTGGATATTTTTAGAAAGTTGTGGACTTATGTTGTTTTGAATGATTTTTAGTAAAATGCTCAAACTCTTTTGGTAGTCGAAGTTTTCTTTGTTTAGAGTGAAAATGGTATTTATGCTGTTATGTTGTGTATTTGTCTATCGGTGGATACAATCCACCGGTGGATGTTGAGTGTTTATCTATCGGTGGATGTAGTCCACCAGTGGATGTTGAGTGTTTATCTATCGGTGGATGTAGTCCACCGGTAGATGTTGAGCGTTTTGTCGTTTTGTGACCGGTGGATGTGAGCGTAGGAGTGAGAATTAGATTTTGTCGTCTGTGACCGGTGAATGTGAGCGTAGGAATGAGTATTAGATTTTTGTCGTTTTGTGATCGGCGGATGCTGAGGGTTTCTGTCGTTTAAAGGATTCGATTGGTGGATCTGAGCGGTGGATGTGGGTAGTCGACATGTCGTGCGACTGACACTGTTTTGCGGTGGATGCCTTCTATTTTCACCTCTGCCGCTGAGTCTATTTTATTTCTGCTTCTACCGCTGACACTGTTTGTAATATCCGGTCTGTACGGAATTTTAGATTATAATATATATCGGCATTTTCTATAAATATGTCAAATCAAACTTGTTTCACGAAAAGGAAGCGTCATTATGATCCTAATTATTAATTGGAATTTTAAGGAATTTACGAGAATTTTTGGAGTAATAACACTATATTCCGAGTAATTAAGTTTCTCGTAATACAAAGAACGTTTTAGTAAAAATAGTAAACGGGGTCCGAATTGAGAACGGACAGTTTTATTAGGACCCTAATAATAAGTTGGATATAATTGTGAAGTAAGAAAATTTGAAAAATCCGAACAGTTAGCCGATTGACGAAACGAAAGACGAAACTAATATAAAAACTATAGAGGGGCAAACGGTCTTTTGCCAAATCAATTTTTAATTTAAAATCAAAATCTTCTTTCTTCTTTTCCAGAATGCTTCCTCCTCTGGTTTTCTCCTTCCCTGCGCGACAGAAAGCTACTCTTCGCGGCGATTCCATTTTTCGACGACCGATCCGACCTCTGATCGTCTCGATTCTTCGCAATTTCTTCCCCAAATCCGATCCTAGGTAAGATTCTAAGGTTTTGGGAAAGTTTATTTCGAGTTTCGTAGAGTTTAAACAATTAGGGTTTCGTTTAGGTTTTCGTAAAAAAAGCGATTTAGGGTCTGAAATTAATAGGTTTATTGTGATTGACGATATAAAGGAAGTATTGAACGTTATTGGACGAAGTTAGAGTGAATTGTGAGAAATGTTAAAATTTGAGAATTTTCGGGTTTTTTAGGCAAAACTCGTTAATTGGAATTTTAAACTATCGAGCGTTAATCGTTGTTTAAATACTTCGGTTAGTTAGGTTGAAATTTTAAGAAATTCCTTAGGTAAGGTTTGGTTAAATTTGGACGTTTAGAAGTTTAAACTCATTTTAACGATAAACGTTGTGTTTTGCTTCAGACAAACAACGCTCGTGGACAGAGCTTGAGCTGCTTTGGACACGAGGTAAGTTCTCGTGATCTTCTCTGGCCGATTGGCCTACACCGTACGTCGAGGTTGTCTCGAGGAGTTTTGGTGACGCGTTTATTTACTCGCTTTGGTTGGGTAGTTAGGGTTCGATTGTCTTCTAGGTTGATTTTTGTGTTTTGATGGTATGCTCTGTACGTATGTTTACTTTCTGTCATATTGAACTGTTCACGCATCACGTGTTTTAAAAGAACATAGAAAATGAATTTCTACATGATGTTTTAAAGAGAATGGCGATGTGGCCTGGAGAGGGGCACGACTTATTGTGGAGACAGATTACGGGTTTGTCACAAAACTACATCTATTGCATACTCATACAGTTATACAGTTACAGGTCATGCGAGATGGGGCTCAGGCACGACTGTACATGTTGTAAGCCTGTACCCCCCTGTCTAGCCGGAAAGAGTAGTCTGACCGCAGGATGGGCTCTCTCCGGTTAGGAGGCTGAGATCTCGGTGACACCACAGAGTAAAGATAAAGAAAATGCTGCATGATTTCTGAACTCATACGCATAGCATGCATGTACATTTACTAGAGCTTACTGAGATTTTTATCTCATAGATGTCTGTATGGTGTAGGTGATTACGAGGAAACAGGTGAGGACGAGATTCCTCCTCCTGAGGCATGAGTCCAGTTAACGAAGGATGGCTGCGGTGGTGTGCTGACGCAGTCGACGCTTACCTGACCCGTGGGGACGTATGTATAGATTTTGGGGTTTTTGGGATGATTTTGATTGATAGTTGTATAAATAGAACATTATAGGATGTTTGGATCTGGATAGGTTAATGTATAGGTGTTTTGAAATGTTTTAGAAACTGATTTTATAACTGTATGGATGATTTCAAAACAGGAGGATTTGTTTAGGTTTTAAATATATCCATGCAGTTTGTTTTTGTAAAAACGTGTTTCGTGTTAAAATGTGTCTCGAATTGGTTTGGGGGTAAGTTGATGAAATGAGTAAATATATGTGGAATAGGTGAGGTTATGAGGGTATGTAGGAGTTATGTGCAAGGGATGAAGGAAAGAAAAAGAGAGAAGAGAAAGGGAAAAGAGAGGAGCTAACCTCTCTGGAAGAAATTCCAGAGAGGTTGGCGATCGATCGCCAGGGGTTGGCAATCGATCGCCCCTCTATGCTGCGCTCTGGAAGAAATTCCAGAGCGCTTGCCGAGCGATCGCCAGGCAATGGCGATCGCTGGGCGATGAATGATCGCCAAGGGGCGATCATTCGCCCTTAGTGAGGGGCGAATATTCGCCCCTCCTATTTTGGTGACCGGCGATCGATCGCCTGTTTTGGGCGATCGATCGCCCCTTCGTTTTGGTGGCCAATTGTCGATTCTGCCCCCCTCTCTCTGTTCAGTCGATTGATTATATGTTTTAATTTATTTATTTAATTGTTTAATGTTTTATTTTAAATTGGTATAAGGATAAAAAAAATAAATAAATAAATAGTACGGGAAATTGGGTACAGTATTAGGGTCGTGACAACTTATGGTATCAGAGCCTCCGGGTTTTAAAATTGGTTCTGTAGACTGCTCGACTGCACAGCCACTACGCGGACATTCTTCATCAACTGTAAGTATGTTATAGCTTTATTTGATTTCTATTTCTTAGAGTATTTGTTTAAACTTTTGTATAGGGATTTTATAAATATGGTGCGTCCACGAAATGACCGAGATGACCGAGATGATACGATCGACACCCTTAAGGATTTTATTGCCCAGCAGTCTCAGTATATGGAGCGACAGGCTCAGCAAATGGAGAGACAGTCTCAGCAGTTGGGCACCTTAATTGACCACGAGGGCGTTAGAGCTCAGGAGGCGGCGACTCCTAGCAACAAAGGAATAGAGAGATTTCAGAAGCTCCAACCTCCGATATTCAACGGACAGTCTACGGATCCCTCTTCAGCCGAGGAGTGGATTCGTACTATGGAGGACATGCTAGCCTATGCTAGCATTGAGGACGGGGAAAAGATTGCGTTGGTGACCTACCACCTAGCCTTGGATGCTCGATTTTGGTGGGATTCCATCAAGACGACCACCGATGTGACGATTATGGGATTGGATCGATTCAGAGCGTTATTTTATGACAAGTATTTCAGCCATACCGTACGGGAGGCAAAGATGGTTGAGTTTATGCAGTTACGGCAGGTTAGTTCTATTGCTGAGTACGTGAGAAAGTTTGAAGCCCTGTCCCGATTCGCGCCACGTCAGGTTAGCGTTAACGAGGACAAGGTACGCAGATTTTTGCAAGGGCTTAGCCAGCAATTTCGGATGCGCCTTACTATATCAGGGGTACGGAATGTACCCTATGACGAGGTTGTGGCCAGAGCTCTTGATATCGAGGCAGTCGATCAGAGTTCTGTCAAACTAAGGGAGCCATCTAAGGGCTTCTTCCTGGAGATTCGCCCTCAGTCACGAGGTTGGCAGCCTAGAGCACAGCCTCAGCAGCAACAGAGGGGTGTTAAAAGACCTCTTGAGGGAGGTAATGATCGGGGTAAGGGGAAACAAGTACAAGGAGCTTCTCAGATACCTATTTGCCCTAAGTGTCAGAAGGAGCACAGTGGCCAGTGCAGGGTGGGCACAAATGTGTGCTATCGTTGTGGAGATGAGGGCCATTTCATCAAAGATTGTCCGAAGCCCGGCTGAGATCAGTCAGGCAGTGATCAGAGGAGGATTATGCCGAGGATCTTCGCATTTATAGAGCCTGGTGATGTCGATGACGAGGATCAGCCTGCCGTGATAGCAGGTACTATATTGATTATGGACGTAGCTATATTTTCTTTGTTAGACACAGGGGCTACGCACTTTTTTGTTTCCACTGCTTGTGTGTCTAGACTGAAGCTTGTGCATGAGATAGCAGAATGCGAGTATAGTGTGATGCTACCATCAGGAGAGCGTATGCAGTCAGGTGATGTTGTTCAGGGCAATATTATCTCGATTTGGGACAGTACCCTCTATGCTCGCCTTATTGTTATGGGCATAGAACACTATGATCTGATCTTAGGGATGGACTGGCTTTCACAGCATTTTGCCACCATCGATTGTCGATCTGGGATTGGGACCTTTCGACCCCAGATAAAGCCGAGTTTTCTTATCAGGCGATGAACCGATTGAGCAGCTCGCCTATTTCTTATTCAATGAGGGTCAACGAGCAGTTTAAAGGTACGTGCTCTATTTATTTGGCCTCTGTATTTGATGTTCAGTTGCTCAGCGGAGTAAAGCTGTAATACCCAGCTCGTACGGATTTTTAGATATAGTATATTTTATTATATATGTGGCATTTTTGGTAAATATGTCAAATCAAATCAGTTTCGCAAACGGAAAGCTTTATTTCGATCCTAACAATTAATAGGAATTTTAAGGAATTTTGGGGAATTTTAGGAGTTTTTACGCTATATTCCGAGTAATTAAGTTTCTCGTAATATGAATGATGTTTTAGTAAAAATAGTAAACGGGGTCCGTTTTGCGAACGGATAGTTTTGTTAGAACCCAAATAATAAATTGGACTTGTTGGTGAAATAAGATAATTTGGTGAAGCCAAATTGCTAGCCGATTGACGAAACGAAGGACGAAACTTATATAAAATCAAGGGAAAGGGCAATTTGGTAATTTACCAAATCAATTTTAACTTAAAGTGACAAACCTCTTTATTTCTTCTCCATTTTCACCCTGTTCTTCACGACACACCAGAGAGTTTCTATCTTCCTCCCTCACGCGAACCGTCGACGTTTTCCTCCAATCCGACCTCCGTTCGTTCCGTTTTCTTTACGTTTTCTCCTCCAATCGACGTTCTAGGTATGAATCTATAGTTTTAGAACGTTTATTTCGAGTTTTACGGAGTTTGAACAATTAGGGTTTCGTTAGGTTTCGTTTAAAAGTCGAGATTTAGGGTTCGAAATTGATAGATTGTTATAGTTTACGAACGTATTGCACGTATTAAGCGTTATTGGAAGAAGTTATGACGATTTAGGAGAAATGTTAAATTTGTAAATTTCGGGTTTTCGGAGAACTCGTAAATTGGATTTCGGGGTATCAAACGCTGATTAATGGATTTAATGCCTCGATAAGTTAAGTTGGAAAGTTAGGAAATTCCTTAGTTAAGGTTTTGTAAATTGGACGATCGATAGTTTAAATTAGTTTTAACGTCGATATTGTGTTTTGCTTCAGACAAACAACGCTCGTGGACGGAGCTTGAGCTGCTTTGGACACGAGGTAAGTTCTCGTGATTCTTTTCTGGCCGATTGGCCTACACTGTACATCGAAGTCGTTTCGAGGAGTTTGGTGACGCACTAGTTTATATTGCTTTGGTTGGGTAGTTAGGTTTAATTGTTTTGTAGTTTATGTTTTACCGTCTTGATGGTATGTATGCTGAGTGTTTAAATTCTTTTATGAACTGTTCATGCATCACGTGTTTTAAAGAAAGAGCATGCAAATGAATTTCTACACGATGTTTTTAAGAAAATGGTAATGCGGCCTGGAGAGGGGCTATTGATCTATTGTGTAGGCACGAAGGGGTCTGTCACAATACCGCATTTAACACATACTCATACAGTTATAGGTCACGCGAGATGGAGCTCAGGCACGGCTGTACGTGTTGTAAGCGTGTACCCCCCTCTTCTAGCTGGAAAGAGTAGTCCGACCGCTGGATGTGCTCTCTCCGGTTAGGAGGCTGAGATCTCGGTGACACCCACAGAGTAAAGAAAATGCTGCATGATTTCTGAACTCACACGCATAGCATATAGTTGCATTTACGAGTCTTGCTGAGATTTTTTATCTCATAGTGTATTGTATGGTGTAGGTGATTACGAGGATATAGGTGAGGATGAGATTCCTCCTCCTGAGGCATGAGTCCAGTTGACGAGGGATGGCTGCGGTGGTGAGCTGGCGCAGTCGAGGCTTACCGACCCGTGGGGACAGTATGTATAGATTTTGAGGGTTTGGGACATTTTGGGCTGATGTTTGTATAGAAATATTTAGGTTGTTTGATTCTGAATAGTTGATAGGTTTACATTTTTAATGTTTTTAAACGTTTTGTAATTGTTTAGTGATTTTAAAATAGGAGGATATGTTCGTTTTTTTAAACATATCCATGCAGTTTATTTTCACAAAACGTACTTGGTTTTAAAATGCGTTTGGAGTTATTAACGAGGAGTAAGCGAATTATGTGGGTTTTGAGTGTTCGGAGGATACGTGAATTGTGGATGTATGATGTAGGGAAGAGAAAAGAGAGGTGTGTGTTGTGTGTTTATATATGTGAACGCAGGAGAAGAAAGGAAAAAGGGGAAGGAAGCAGAGGAGATGGCGACGAATCGCCAAGGGGCGATTGCAATCGCCACTCCCTGGAAAATTTCCAGGGAGTGTGGCGATATGCAACAGGCGAATAATCGCCTGTTGCAATCGCCAAAGGGCGACTATTCGCCCTATCTTTTGGGCGAATAATCGCCCCTGCATGAAAGGGGCGATTGCCCCTTTTGTCCTCGATTTAACTTAATTGTTTTTAAATGTTTTTAAACTGTTTTACATATTTGTTTTACTTGTTATTTAAAATTGTTCCAAGATTCGTTTTAAACAATTTTCCTAACGAACCTCGATTTCAATTCCGATTTCGATTTCAGTTTAGGTATCGTCTAGAGTATAGTTAAAGTTTTAAAAAAAAAATAGTACAAAAAATCAGGTACAGTATTAGGGTCGTGACAATTTATGGTATCAGAGCCCCCGAGTTTTAAAATCGGTTCTGTAGACTGCTCGACTGCACAGCCACTACGCGGACATTCTTCATCAACTGTAAGTATGTTTATAGCTTTATTTGATTTTAGTTTTTTTAGAGATGTTTGCTTTTAAATTTTATAGGAGTTATATAGATATGGTGCGTCCACGAAATGACCGAGACGACCGAGATGACACGATTGACACTCTCAAGGATTTTATCGCCCAGCAGTCTCAGCATATGGAGAGACAGGCTCAGCAAATGGAGAGACAGTCTCAACGGCTGGGTACTCTTATAGACCGAGAGGGCATTAGAGCTCGTGAGACAGCTGCTTCTGGTAACCGTGGGATGGAGAGATTTTAGAAGCTCCAGCCCCCTATCTTTAACGGACAGTCTACGGATCCCTCTTCAGCCGAGGAGTGGGTTCGCACTATGGAGGACATGCTGGCGTATGCTAGCATAGAGGATGGAGAGAATGTTGCACTAGTGACCTATCTTTTGGCACTCGACGCCCGCTTTTGGTGGGATTCCGTCAAGACGACCACCGATGTGACGATTATGGGATGAGATCGATTCAGAGAGTTATTTTATGACAAGTATTTCAGCCATACCGTACGGGAGGCAAAGATGGTTGAGTTTATGCAGTTACGGCAAGTAGGTTCAATTGCCGAGTATGTGAGGAAGTTCGAAGCCCTTTCTCGATTCGCGCCACGACAGGTCAGCGTAAACGAGGACAAGGTACGCCGGTTCTTACAGGGACTTAGCCATCAGGGGTACGAAATGTATCCTATGATGAGATAGTGGCTAGAGCTCTTGATATTGAGGCCGTTGATCAGAGTTCTGTCAAGCCAAGGGAGCCAGCTAAGGGCTTCTTTCGAGAGATTCACCCTCAGTCAGGGGCAAGGGCTGGCAACCTAGGGCACAGCCTCAGCAACAACAACAGAGGGGAGTTAAAAGGCCTCTTGAGGGAGGCAACGACCGAGGTAAAGGGAAGCAAGTACAAGGGGCGTCTCAGATACCTATTTTCCTTAAGTGTCTGAAGGAGCACAGTGGCCAGTGCAAAGTGGGCACAAATGTGTGTTATCATTGTGGAGATGCGGGCCATTTCGTCAGAGATTGTCCTAAGTCGGGCCGAGATCAGTCAGGCAGTGATCAGAGAAGGATTATGCCGAGGATCTTCGCATTTATCGAACCTGGTGATGTTGATAACGAGGATCAACCTGCCGTGATAGCAGGTACTATATTGGTTTCTGGTGTTCCTGTATTTTCTTTATTAGACACGGGGGCTACGCATTCCTTTGTTTCTACCGCTTGTGTGTCTAGATTGAGGCTTGCGCCTGAGTTAGCAGAATGCGAGTATAGTGTGATGCTACCTTCAGGAGAGCGTATGCAGTCAGGTCGTGTAGTTCAGGGCAATATTATCTCGATTGGGGACAGAACCCTCTATGCTCGCCTTATTATTATGGGCATAGAACACTATGATCTGATCTTAGGGATGGACTGGCTAGCACAGCACTTCGCCACCATCGATTGTCGATCCAGGATTGTGACATTTCGACCCCCGGGTAAAGCCGAGTTTTCTTATCAGGCGATGAGCAGATTGAGTAGCTCGCCTATTTCTTATTCCATGAAGGTCAACGAGCAGTTTAAAGGTGCGTGCTCTATTTATTTGGCCTCTGTATTCGATTGTCAGTTGCTCAGCGGAGAAAAGCCGAGCGACATTCCTATTATCAGAGAGTTCTCTGGGATCTTTCTTGATGATCTTCTCGGGTTACCACCAGACCGGGAGATAGAATTCACTATTGATGTCTATCCAAACTCCACGCCAAGGTTTAAAAACCTGTATCGGTTGGCACCAGCTGAGTTGAGAGAGTTGAGGACTCAGCTTGACGAGTTATTAGAGAAAGGGTTTATTCGACCCAGTGTTTCACCCTGGGGTGCGCCTGTTCTATTCGTCAAGAAGAAAGACAGGACCCTCAGGATGTGCATTGATTATAGAGAGTTAAACAAATTGACGGTGAAGAATAAATATCCATTGCCTCGGATCGATGATTTATTTGATCAGCTGCAAGGTGCCCGAGTATTTTCGAGGATTGATCTACGCTCGGGTTACAATCAGCTGAAGGTCCGGAAGGATGATATACCAAAGACGGCATTTCGAACGAGGTATGGGCATTATGAGTTCCTTGTCATGTCTTTTGGACTTACTAATGCCCCTACAGCGTTTATGGATTTGATGAACCGTGTCTTCAAGGAGTATCTGGACAAGTTCGTGGTGGTTTTCATCGACGACATTCTGATCTACTCTAAGTCGAAGGAAGAACACGAGGAGCACTTGAGAATAGTTTTGAGGATTTTATGCCAACACCAGTTGTATCCAAAGTTCTCTAAGTGCGAGTTCTGGCTGGATCGAGTCAGTTTTCTTGGCCACATTATATCAGAATAAGGGGTTTCTGTGGATCCGAGCAAAATTCAAGCGGTCAGAGATTGGCCACAGCCGAAGAACGTACGAGAGGTGCGTGGATTTCTCGGGTTAACCGGTTATTACCGGAAGTTTATTGAGGGATTCTCGAAGATCGCACTTCCTCTTTCAGGACTGACTCAGAAGAACGAGAGGTTTATATGGTCGTCTGCTTGTGATGATAGTTTTATGGAGTTAAAGCAGAGATTGACCACCGCTCCAGTACTGGCGTTACCTGTTGAAGGTGACAAGTTCAGTATTTATTGTGATGCGTCAGGAGTTGGACTAGGTTGTGTGTTGATACAGGAGGGGAGAGTTATTGCTTATGCTTCTCGGCAGCTGAAGCCGTATGAGCAGAATTACCCTACGCATGACCTTGAGCTAGCAGCTGTGGTCTTCGCACTGAAGATATGGAGACATTATTTATATGGGCAGCAGTGCGAGATATTTTCAGACCACAAGAGCTTAAAGTATTTGTTTACGCAGAAGGAGCTGAATATGCGTCAGAGAAGGTGGCTTGAGTTCGTCAAAGACTACGATTTTGATATCAAGTACCATCCAGGAAAGGCGAACAAGGTTGCTGATGCCTTGAGTAGAGTGTCTTCTGCGAGTCAGCCTTCATTAGCAGCGATGTCAGTTACGCTGCGGTCTGAGATTGAGAGGTTCGACGTTGAGATAGTGGCAGAGTTGTCCAGTATGCTCAACAACATTTCTCTCCGGCCGACTATTCTGGATCGGATACATGAGGCTCAGCAGAATGATACGGAGTGTGAGGAGCTTCGATCCAGCATGACATTGGGAGACTCGTCGGATTTTCATTTATCAGATGATGGTATTCTACGGTTCAGGCATAGGTGGTACGTGCCTAACGACGAGGATCTGAAGAAAGAGATATTGGCCGAGGCACATTCTTCGGCATATTCTGTACACCCGGGAAATACCAAGATGTACCGGGATTTGAAACAACACTTCTGGTGGCCGAACATGAAGAGGGAGGTTGCCAAGTACGTTGAGACCTTTTTGGTATGTCAACAGGTGAAGGCAGAGCACCAGAGACCGGCTGGAACGTTATTGCCACTGCCAATTCCGGAGTGGAAGTGGGAGCAGATCTCCATGGATTTCATTGTGGGGCTCCCGAGGACGACGAAGGGCCATGACGGCATATGGGTTATTGTGGACCGATTGACAAAGTCGGCCCACTTCTTATCTGTGAGAATGACATCTTCTATGGATCAGCTCGCAGAGCTCTATGTACAGGAGATTGTGAGATTGCACGGAGTGCAAGTTTCTATTGTCTCGGATCGAGATCCGAGGTTCACGTCGAAGTTCTGGAAGAGTCTGCACAAAGCTATGGGGACTCAACTTAATTTCAGCACAGCATTTCATCCTCAGACTGATGGTCAGACAGAGAGGACGAATCAGATTTTGGAGGATATGCTTAGAGCATGTGTGCTGGAGTTTCAGGGATCGTGGAGCAGGTATTTGCCACTGATCGAGTTCTCCTATAACAACAGCTTCCAGGCTACCATTGGCATGGCTCCGTATGAAGCCTTATATGGTCGAAAGTGTAGATCTCCACTATATTGGGACGAGGTTGGTGAGGCCAGCATCGTTGGTCCTGAGATTCTACAGCAGACGGCGGAGAAGATTGCCATTATCCGACAGCGTATTGAGGTAGCTCAGAGCAGACAGAAGAGCTATGCTGACACTAGACGGAGAGAGCTAGAGTTCGAAGAAGGTGACGAAGTTTATATTAAAGTGTCTCCGTTCAAAGGCGTTGCGAGATTTGGAAGGAGAGGTAAGTTGAACCCTCGGTATGTGGGGCCCTTTCCTATTCTGAAGAGGATCGGGAAGATGGCATACAGATTGCAGCTTCCAGCTTCTATGGAGGGTATCCACAACGTGCTCCATGTATCTATGCTTCGGAAGTGCTTACGCGATCCATCGCATGTCGTGGAGACTAGAGAGATTGAGGTACAGCCTACCTTGACGTATGAGGAGAGGCCAGTGCGTATTTTGGAGACTTCCAAGGTGTTGCGTAACAAAGAGATTCCGCTGGTTAAAGTTTTGTGGCGGAACCACGAGGTGGAAGAGACTACGTGGGAGCGACAGCTGGATATGATGATTAAATATCCTGAGTTATTTGTATAGTTAAATTTTGTGGACAAAATTCTAAATAAGGTGGGTGGAATGTAATACCCGGCTCGTACGGATTTTTGGATATAGTATATTTTATTATATATGTGGCATTTTTGGTAAATATGTCAAATCAAATCAGTTTCGCAAACGGAAAGCTTTATTTCGATCCTAACGATTAATAGGAATTTTAAGGAATTTTGGGGAATTTTAGGAGTTTTTACGCTATATTCCGAGTAATTAAGTTTCTCGTAATATGAATGATGTTTTAGTAAAAATAGTAAACGGAGTCCGTTTTGCGAACGGATAGTTTTGTTAGAACCCAAATAATAAATTGGACTTATTGGTGAAATAAGATAATTTGGTGAAGCCAAATTGCTAGCCGATTGACGAAACGAAGGACGAAACTTATATAAAATCAAGGGAAAGGGTAATTTGGTAATTTACCAAATCAATTTTAACTTAAAGTGACAAACCTCTTTATTTCTTCTCCATTTTCACCCTGTTCTTCACGAAACACCAGAGAGTTTCTCTCTTCCTCCCTCACGCGAACCGTCGACGTTTTCCTCCAATCCGACCTCTGTTCGTTCCGTTTTCTTTACGTTTTCTCCTCCAATCAACGTTCTAGGTATGAATCTATAGTTTTAGAACGTTTATTTTGAGTTTTACGGAGTTTGAACAATTAGAATTTCGTTAGGTTTCGTTTAAAAGTCGAGATTTAGGGTTCGAAATTGATAGATTGTTATAGTTTACGAACGTATTGCACGTATTAAGCGTTATTGAAAGAAGTTATGACGATTTAGGAGAAATGTTAAATTTGTAAATTTTGGGTTTTCGGAAAACTCGTAAATTGGATTTCAGGGTATCGAACGCAGATTAATGGATTTAATGCCTCGATAAGTTAAGTTGGAAAGTTAGGAAATTCCTTAGTTAAGGTTTTGTAAATTGGACGATCGATAGTTTAAATTAGTTTTAACGTCGATATTTTGTTTTGCTTCAGATAAACAACGCTCGTGGACGGAGCTTGAGCTTCTTTGGCACGAGATAAGTTCTCGTGATTCTTTTCTGGCCGATTGGCCTACACCGTACATCGAAGTCGTTTCGAGGAGTTTGGTGACGCACTAGTTTATATTGCTTTGGTTGGGTAGTTAGGTTTAATTGTTTTGTAGTTTATGTTTTACCGTCTTGATGGTATGTATGCTGAGTGTTTAAATTCTGTTATGAACTGTTCATGCATCACGTGTTTTAAAGAAAGAGCATGCAAATGAATTTCTACACGATGTTTTTAAGAAAATGATAATGCGGCCTGGAGAGGGGCTATTGATCTATTGTGTAGGCACGAAGGGGTCTGTCACAATACCGCATTTAACACATACTCATACAGTTATAGGTCACGCGAGATGGAGCTCAGGCACGGCTGTACGTGTTGTAAGCATGTACCCCCCTCTTCTAGCTGGAAAGAGTAGTCCGTCCGCTGGATGTGCTCTCTCCGGTTAGGAGGCTGAGATCTCGGTGACACCCACAGAGTAAAGAAAATGCTGCATGATTTCTGAACTCATACGCATAGCATATAGTTGCATTTACGAGTCTTGCTGAGATTTTTTATCTCATAGTGTATTGTATGGTGTAGGTGATTACGAGGATATAGGTGAGGATGAGATTCCTCCTCCTGAGGCATGAGTCCAGTTGACGAGGGATGGCTGCGGTGGTGAGCTGGCACAGTCGAGGCTTACCGACCCGTGGGGACAGTATGTATAGATTTTGAGGGTTTGGGACATTTTGGGCTGATGTTTATATAGAAATATTTAGGTTGTTTGATTCTAAATAGTTGATAGGTTTACATTTTTAATGTTTTTAAACGTTTTGTAATTGTTTAGTGATTTTAAAATAGGAGGATATGTTCGTTTTTTTAAACATATCCACGCAGTTTATTTTCACAAAACGTACTTGGTTTTAAAATGCGTTTGGAGTTGTTAACGAGGATATGCTCGTTTTTTTAAACATATCCACGCAGTTTATTTTCACAAAACGTACTTGGTTTTAAAATGCGTTTGGAGTTGTTAACGAGGAGTAAGTGAATTATGTGGGTTTTGAGTGTTCGGAGGATACGTGAATTGTGGATGTATGATGTAGGGAAGAGAAAAGAGAGGTGTGTGTTGTGTGTTTATATATGTGAATGCAGGAGAAGAAAGCAAAAATGGGAAGGAAGCAGAGGAGATGGCGACGAATCGCCATGGGGCGATTGCAATCGCCACTCCCTGGAAAATTTCCAGGGAGTGTGGCGATTAGTCGCCACAAATTGTGGCGACTAATCGCCACGGGCGATATGCAACAGGCGAATAGTCGCCTGTTGCAATCGCCAAAGGGCGACTATTCGCCCTATCTTTTGGGCGAATAATCGCCCCTGCATGAAAGGGGCGATTGCCCCTTTTGTCCCTCGATTTAACTTAATTGTTTTTAAATGTTTTTAAATTTTTTTACATATTTGTTTTACTTGTTATTTAAAATTGTTCCAAGATTCGTTTTAAACGATTTTCCTAACGAACCTCGATTTCAATTCTGATTTCGATTTTAGTTTAGGTATCGTCTAGAGTATAGTTAAAGTTTTTAAAAAAAAAATAGTACGAAAAATCGGGTACAATATTAGGGTCGTGACAAAAGCCGAGTGACATTCCTATAGTCAGAGAGTTCTCTGGTATATTCCTCGATGATCTTCCCGAGTTAGCACCGGACCGAGAGATTGAATTCACTATTGATGTCTATCCAAACTCCGCGCCAAGGTTTAAAAACCCGTATCGGTTGGCACCAACTGAGTTGAGAGAGTTGAGGACTCAGCTGGACGAGTTATTAAAGAAAGGATTTATTCGACCCAGTGTTTCGCCTTGGGGTGCGCCCGTTCTGTTTGTCAGGAAGAAAGACGGGACCCTCAGGATGTGCATCGACTACAGAGAGTTGAATAAGCTTACAGTGAAGAATAAGTATCCACTGCCCCGGATTGATGATTTATTTGATCAGCTGCAAGGTGCCTGAGTATTTTTGAGGATTGATCTGCGCTCGGGTTGCAATCAGTTGAAGGTCCGGAAGGATGATATACCGAAGACGGCATTCCGAACGAGGTATGGGCATTATGAGTTCCTTGTCATGTCTTTTGAACTTACTAATGCCCCTGCAGCATTTATGGACTTGATGAATCGTATCTTCAAGGAGTATCTGGATAAGTTCGTGGTGGTTTTCATCGACAATATTCTGATCTACTCTAAGACGAGGGAAGAACACGAGGAGCATTTGAGGATAGTCTTGAGGACCCTATGTCAGCATCAGTTGTATCCGAAGTTCTCTAAATGCGAATTTTGGTTGGATCGGGTCAGTTTCCTTGGCCATATCATATCACAAGAAGGGGTTTCTTTTGATCCGAGCAAAGTTTGGGTGGTCAGGGATTGGCCACAGCCAAAGAACGTACGTGAGGTGCGTGGATTTCTCGGATTTACTGGCTATTATCGGAAATTCATAGAGGGATTTTCGAAGATCGCACTTCCTCTTTCACGGTTGACTCGGAAGAACGAGAGATTCATATGGTCGGCTGCTTGTGACGATAGTTTTACGGAGTTAAAGCAGAGGTTGACCACCGCTCCTGTATTGGCGTTACCTGTTGAGGGTGACAAGTTCAGTATTTATTGCGATGCCTCAGGAGTTGGACTAGGTTGTGTGTTGATGCAGGAGGGGAGAGTTATTGCTTATGCTTCTCGGTAGCTGAAGCCGTACGAGCAGAATTACCCTACGCACGACCTTGAGTTAGCAGCTGTGGTCTTCGCACTGAAGATATGGAGACATTATTTATATGGGCAGCAGTGCGAGATATTTTCCGACCACAAGAGCCTGAAGTATTTATTTACGCAGAAGGAGCTAAATATGCGTCAGAGAAGGTGGCTTGAGTTTGTCAAAGATTACGATTTCGATATCAAGTACCACCCAGGAAAGGAGAACAAGGTTGCTAATGCCTTGAGTAGAGTGCCTTCTGCAAGACAGCCTTCACTAGCAGCGATGTCAGTCACGCTGCGGTCTGAGATTGAGAGGTTTGATGTTGAGATAGTGGCAGAGTTGTCCAGTATGCTCACCAACATTTCTCTCAGACCGACTATTCTGGATCGGATACGTGAGGCTCAGCAGAACGATACGGAGTGTGAGGAGCTTCGATCCAGCATGACATTGGGAGACTCGTCAGATTTCCATTTATCAGTGGATGGTATTCTGAAATTCAGGCATAGGTGGTACGTGCCTAACGACGAGGAGCTGAAGAGAGAGATATTGGCTGAGGCACATTCTTCGGCATATTCTGTGCACCCGGGAAGTACTAAGATGTACCGGGATTTGAAGCAACATTTCTGGTGGCCGAATATGAAGAGAGAGGTCGCCAAGTACGTTGAGACCTGTTTAGTGTGTCAACAGGTGAAAGCAGAGCACCAAAGACATACCGGAACATTATTGCCACTGCCGATTCCAGAATGGAAGTGGGAGCAGATCTCCATGGATTTTATTGTGGGGCTCCCGAGGACGACAAAAGGCCATGATGGTGTATGGGTGATCGTGGACCGATTGACGAAGTCGGCTCACTTCTTGCCTGTGAAGATGACTTCTTCGATGGATCAGCTCGTCGAGCTATATGTGTAGGAGATTGTTAGACTTCACGGTGTGCCAGTTTCGATTGTCTCAGACGGAGATTCGAGATTTATGTCGAAGTTCTGGAAGGGTCTGCATAAAGCTATGGGGACTCAACTTAATTTCAGCACGGCATTTCATCCTCAGACTGATGGTCAGACAGAGAGGACGAATCAGATTCTGGAGGATATGCTCAAAGCTTGTGTACTGGAGTTTCAGGGCTCGTGGAGCCGATATTTGCCCCTGATTGAGTTCTCGAACAACAACAGCTTCCAGGCTACGATTGGCATGGCTCCTTATGAGGCGCTGTATGGTCGGAAGTGTAGGTCTCCGTTATATTGGGACGAGGTTGGCGTCGTTGGTCCGGAGATTCTACAGCAAACGGCAGAGAAGATTGCCGTTATCCGACAGCGTATTGAGATAGCTCAGAGTCGACAGAAGAGCTATGCTGACACACGACGGAGAGAGCTAGAGTTCGAGGAAGGAGACGAAGTTTATCTTAAAGTTTCTCCGTTCAAAGGTGTTGCGAGATTTGGAAGGAGGGGCAAGTTAAACCCTCGTTATGTGGGGTCCTTTCCTATTCTGAAGAGGATCGGGAAGATGGCGTACAGATTAGAGCTTCCAGCTTCTATAGAAGGTATCCACGACGTATTCCATGTATCTATGCTTCGGAAGTGCCTACGCGATCCATCGCATATCGTCGAGGCTAGAGAGATTGAGGTAAAGCCTACCTTGACTTACGAGGAGAGGCCCGTACGCATTCTGGAGACTTCCATCAAAGTTTTGCGCAACAAAGAGATTCCGCTAGTCAAAGTTTTGTGGCGGAACCACGAGGTGGAGGAAGCTACGTGGGAGCGACAGCAGGATATGATGACTAAATATCCTGATTTGTTTGTATGTTTTAATTTTGTGGACAAAATTCTAAATAAGGTGGGTGGAATGTAATATCCGGCCTGCACGGAATTTTAGATTATAATATATATCGGTATTTTCTATTAATATGTCAAATCAAACTCATTTCACGAAAAGGAAGCACCATTATGATCCTAATTATTAATTGGAATTTTAAGGAATTTACGAGAATTTTCGGAGTAATAATGCTATATTCCGAGTAATTAAGTTTCTCATAATAAAAAGGACGTTTTAGTAAAAATAGTAAACGGGGTCCGAATTAAGAACGGACAGTTTTACTAGGACCCTAATAATAAGTTGGATATAATGGTGAAATAAGAAAATTTGAAGAATCCGAACAGTTAGCCGATTGATGAAACGAAAGACGAAACTAATATAAAAACTATAGAGGGGCAAAACGGTCTTTTGCCAAATTAATTTTTAATTTAAAATCAAAATCTTCTTTCTTCTTTTCCAGAATGCTTCCTCCTCTGGTTTTCTCCTTCCCTGCGTGACAGAAAGTTCCTCTCCGCGGCGATTCCATTTTTCGACGACCGATCCGACCTCCGATCGTCTTGATTCTTCGCAATTTCTTCCCCAAATCTGATCCTAGGTAAGATTCTAAGGTTTTGGGAAAGTTTATTTCGAGTTTCGTAGAGTTTAAACAATTAGGGTTTCGTTTAGGTTTTCGTAAAAAACGCAATTTAGGGTCTGAAATTAATAGGTTTATTGTGATTGACGATATAAAGGAAGTATTGCACGTTATTGGACGAAGTTAGAGTGAATTGTGAGAAATGTTAAAATTTGAGAATTTTTGGATTTTTTTAGGAAAAACTCGTTAATTGGAATTTTAAACTATCGAGCGTTAATCGTTGTTTAAATACTTCGGTTAGTTAGGTTGAAATTTTAAGAAATTCCTTAGGTAAGGTTTGGTTAAATTTGGACGTTTAGAAGTTTAAACTCATTTTAACGATAAACGTTGTGTTTTGCTTCAGACAAACAACGCTCATGGACGGAGCTTAAGCTGCTTTGGACACGAGGTAAGTTCTCGTGATCTTCTCTGGCCGATTGGCCTACACCATACGTCGAGGTCGTCTCGAGGAGTTTTGGTGACGCGTTTATTTACTCGCTTTGGTTGGGTAGTTAGGGTTCGATTGTCTTCTAGGTTGATTTTTGTGTTTTGATGGTATGCTCTGTACGTATGTTTACTTTCTGTCATATTGAACTGTTCACGCATCACGTGTTTTAAAAGAACATAGAAAATGAATTTCTACATGATGTTTTAAAGAGAATGGCGATGTTGCCTGGAGAGGGGCACGACCTATTGTGGAGACCGATTACGGGTTTGTAACAAAACTACATCTATTGCATACTCATACAGTTATACAGTTACAGGTCATGCGAGATGGGGCTCAGGCACGACTGTACGTGTTGTAAGCGTGTACCCCCCCGTCTAGCCGGAAAGAGTAGTCTGACCGCAGGATGGGCTCTCTCCGGTTAGGAGGCTGAGATCTCGGTGACACCACAGAGTAAAGATAAAGAAAATGCTGCATGATTTCTGAACTCATACGCATAACATGCATGTACATTTACTAGAGCTTACTGAGATTTTTATCTCATAGATGTCTGTATGGTGTAGGTGATTATGAGGAAACAGGTGAGGACGAGATTCCTCCTCCTGAGGCATGAGTCTAGTTGACGAAGGATGGCTGCGGTGGTGTGCTGACGCAGTCGACGCTTACCTGACCCGTGGGGACGTATGTATAGATTTTGGGGTTTTTGGGATGATTTTGATTGATAGTTGTATAAATAGAACATTATAGGATGTTTGGATCTGGATAGGTTAATGTATAGGCGTTTTGAAATGTTTTAGAAACTGATTTTATAACTGTATGGATGATTTCAAAATAGGAGGATTTGTTTAGGTTTTAAATATATCCATGCAGTTTGTTTTTGTAAAAACGTGTTTCGTGTTAAAATGTGTCTCGAATTGGTTTGGGGGTAAGTTGATGAAATGAGTAAATATATGTGGAATAGGTGAGGTTATGAGGGTATGTAGGAGTTATGTGCAAGGGATGAAGGAAAGAAAAAGAGAGAAGAGAAAGGGAAAAGAGAGGAGCTAACCTCTCTGGAAGAAATTCCAGAGAGTTGGCGATCGATCGACAGGGTTGGCGATCGATCGCCCCTCTATGCTGCGCTCTGGAAGAAATTCCAGAGCGCTTGCCGAGCTATCGCCAGGCAATGGCGATCGCTGGCGATGAATGATCGCCAAGGGGCGATCATTCGCCCTTAGTGAGGGGGCGAACATTCGCCCCTCCTATTTTGGTGACCGAGCGATCGATCGCCTGTTTTGGGCGATCGATCGCCCCTTCGTTTGGGTAGCCAATGTCGATTCTGCCCCCCCCCCCCCCCCCTCTCTCTGTTTAGTAGATTGATTATATGTTTTAATTATTTATTTAAATTGTTTAATGTTTTAATTTAAATTGGTATAAGGATAAAAAAATAAATAAATAAATAGTACGGGAAATTGGGTACAGTATTAGGGTCGTGACACTGTTTAGCGGTGGATGCCTTTTGTTTCTATTTCTATCACTGGAACTGTTCAACGGTGGATGTGTTCTATTTTGTTTTGTTTTCTTTCAACCAATTGTCTTTAACATTTTAATTAAATTAATAAATATTGTTTTACACAAATGAATTTTTGCTACAAGTTTTAACGTTTATAAAGGTCAAATTTTGATCGCCGAGTGAAATTTTAAGTTTTCCTCAGTATGTCATGGTATGGTTCAGTATATTGTGTGATGAACTGGGTTTATATAATTTGGGGCATTACATCCAAACCTGAACATAATCCCAATAATTATACTTTTGGTCATTCTTTAAAGTTCTAAGACCAAAAACAGATAAGCTCCATTCTTGTTGATGTATAATCCTTATAATATAACATTTAGAATGGGTAACAGAAGATTTCAAATTATTGTCATCATTATAGTTATGAACAATTTGAACTAATTTTGATTCAATAAGAAACATTTCATAGAATAATCGAGATTTTCCTTCGGTAACCAAATAATTATGAGATCCCAAATATCTCTCTTTAAGAAACTAAACATCTTTCTGATGAAGAGACAAATCATTTTCATAAAAGGGAAATATGGACTCCACAACACTTTTTTTGATATATTGAGTCCCAGATTTTAATACTTCTTTTGCAGTTTTCTGCTGCGAATAAGGAGAGGACTTAGAACTTTCCCCTAAAGCTGGAAAGTTATAATTATAAGAAGATGTTATGCCTCGGCCTCTACCCCTGGAGGGGTGATCCATTCTGCAAAAATTCTCTAGTCAGAAAATCAGGAAGAGAATTATGTTCTCTTTTAATATATTCAACAGTAAAATCAAATACAAATAAGTCTGATTGCTATCTAACAAAAATTTGTTTAGAAACTAAATTTTTAACATCTTTAGATAAAATATATTTTGCAGCAGAACAATCAACACGTAAAATAAAATGCTGATTTAATAAATCATCTTGAAATTTAGTAATACATTTAACAATGGATAAAATTTCTTTTTTCATCGTTGAATAATTTATTTGAACAGGTTTCCATATACCAGAGGTGAATATAATCAATTCTCCTTTATTATAATTAGGATTTAATTTCTTTAATATGCCTCTTTATCCAATATTTGAGGCATCGGTCTGGACAATTTTCTTCCATAAATTATTAGATAAATTTAAACAAGGTAATACCTTAGCTTTTATCTTTATATTTTGAACCGCCTTAGTATGTTCAATAGTCCAAGGAGATGGGTTCTTTTGTAATATTTTTTATATATATATAATCATCCGTTTATAAATTCCCCAAATTGATCTGATGAATAATCCAACATCTGAACTAAGATGAGGAAAAACTACTTTAACTCGCTTTACTCGAAACATTGAACCTGAGCACGCAAAAAAAAAAAAAAAAAAAAATTCACGGCCCCGTTTCCAAACACAAAATGAGGGGGATACAACAAAATAAAGAAATTTCTAAAAATTTAATTGGACATCTTCGACCTAATCAAGAATGATCCGAATGATCGACGAAGAGTCAGATAAGAAATTGATATGCCACGGAGGTCGATGACCTATTCCCAAGCCAAGGTAAGTTCTTCTCTTAATAATTTAATTAACACATTTACTAGTTTTGCAGGCATGAAGAATTTTGCTAACTTAAAGTGGAAGCCGAACTCTATGGACATGGATAAACTGTTGCACGGGCTCTCATGGGAATTACCCCAGAATTCAAGTCACAAGGAAGAGAGAATTTGTCTTCCCAAAAATCAACACTATGTAACCAAATTATCTTATGTGTTTGTTTAGGGTTAACATTGTCTTTTTTTTTTGTATTTTCTTTTGGTGAACATTGGCCTTCTTGTTTTTCTTTAAATCATGCATGAATTTAGATTAGGATAGTTTGGTTGGCTAAGGTTTGACACTTGCTTGACTTACCATCGAAACATAAGGGCGTGCACATGCATAGACCAACGCGGAGAATATACTTACAAGGACTAGCTAAAAGATTACCCTTGAAAGATGCTTATTGGATGAATTAAACAAGGATGGCTTGGACTACTCATGCACGAAAAAGCTGGCCCGACCTTTGTCACAATCATCAACAGTGCGCGCGAGATCACACGGTCGAGCATCAAGTGCACGAGAGGAATCACACGGTCGAGCGAAATCAAAGACATTCATCATTTGCCTTCAACCATTTGAACTCACGCCAACTCAGCCACACTCTAGCTAGATCTAGAGACCAATGAGAGGATGCCATGCAGACCAAAATTCGTCATCAAGTCGGCTGCTGAAGGAGGAGCACGCGTGCGCTTTTATGGCCGATCCCTTCCAATGACTATTTTCATATTTGGCCGATCTTTTCCTATTTTGGTTAACCTAAACCCTAGCCAACCCTAGAACTTATTTAAGCATCGTTTCAGCAATGTATCTTCAGTTTATTTTGGTGAAATAAAATTGGTCATTTTCTCTCAAAACCTAGAAGAACTTCTGTTGCCTAGTTTTGAACCCTCGGTGTAATAACCAAGCAGAGTGGTTGTAACGACCCCTTTTCCCAGTAAGATATTGTCCGCTCTGTGGATTGAGTCGTAGCCCAATATCCTCCCCTCACAGCTTTGTTTTGGCGAGAACTTCCCGGAATGTCACCCAACCTGGAATTGCTCTCGCTGAAGCACTTTTAACTTTGGAGTTCTTATGGGATCCGTTGTCAATTGTGCTCCAAAACGCGTCTTGCTATGTTGGAAGGGTCTCTTTACATATGTTTCATTTCCACATACTTCCCCAAGCGATGTGGGATTGTGACGACCCCCTTTTTACGACCTGTCACCTTCTGGTTCGCCCGCGCAGACGTACCGTCATCTGGGTTCCGGTTCGTGCAGCCATCATACCCATACGTGCATATTCGGGTCATCACAATAACCCCCCCCCCGGGGGCCCAACGTCCTCGTTGGCCACATTTCCGGTTGGGTACAGGCTCTGATACCATTTGTAACGACTCCTTTTCCCAGCAAGATATTGTCCGCTCTGCGGATTGGGCCGTAGCCCAATATCCTCCCCTCACGGCTTTGTTTTGGCGAGAACTTCCCGGAAGGTCACCCAAGCTGGAATTGCTCTCGCTGAAGCACTTTTAACTTCGGAGTTCTTATGGGATCCGTTGCCAATTGTGCTCCAAAACGCGTCTTGCTATGTTGGAAGGGTCTCTTTACATATGTTTCATTTCCACATACTTTCCCAAGCGATGTGGGATTGTGACGACCCCCTTTTTACGACCTGTCACCTTTCGGTTCGCCCGCGCGGACGTACCACCATCCGGGTTCCGGTTCGTGCAGCCATCGTACCCATACGTGCATATTCGGGTCATCACAGTGGTCCTCCATTGTCTCCAAGTTCTTGGTTCCTTGTAGACTCTCAATTGACACATTTCTTCTCATTCCTTTTGAGGTTGGAATCATAGTAGGCGGGTGTTAAACTGATGTGAATCCCACATCGGTTCTAGATAGTCGTCTGAGCTAGTATATATGTTGGGTCCAAACCTCTACTCTTGGGCTAGATTTTATGGTGGAATTAAGGGTTCTCGTATCATTTGGTATCAAAACTAAACCTCTGTGGGTCGGTGCAAGCGCATCAATTTTAGTACTGAATTGCGGGTCTGACCAATCGCAGATTGAGGCAGTCGCCTTTAAGGGGTAGCAGCCGATCGCCGACTAAGGCAGTCGCCTTTAAAAGCTGTGGGAATGATGTGAATCTCACATCAATTCCAGAGGGTCGCCTGAACTAGTATATATATGTTGGGTCAAAACTTTCAGTCTTGAGCAAGCTTTTGTGATGGAGTTAGGGGTTCTCATATCATAAACCTAGCCTTAAGCTGGAGTTATCTTTCTTGAAGGAAAACTCATCCGAAGGTACTAAAATTGACCTCTCAGACTAGCCTGAGTTGTTTGTGCACAACTCTCTCATCTTATCTAGTTTTTCTCTGAAAATTTAAGGGATTGCCTCTCGCACGTCTAGTAAGTTCTCTATCAATTTTCATGATAGTTGGTTAAGATTTGATTGAATTATACTGCATTTTGTTGGGGTTCTCTTCGAATTGAGCCGAGAGAGAATTGACCCTATTGTGAGCTATTCTAACTTGATTTTGCAACCCTAATTTTGTGTCAAAAATCGAAACACGAAAATGAATTTTTTAAAAAAAGACAGCTACCCGAGCGAGACGAAGTGGGCTTACTTGATTAAACCAAAAAATGACTACTTTATAAGCACTAAATTCCAGAAATTTTACCAAGTGGTAAATTTCAAATTTACCACTTTGACCGATTGACCGTAGAAGATACACGTGGCCAAATGACAATGAATGACAACAATTGGAGTCAAAACAACTTAGTTGACCTCGAAAAAAGCAAAAAAATTATCTAAAATTTTTTAAAATTCACAGTTATTACAATAGTCATGCTAGTTATAGAAGTAGTGGTGGTGCAAGTATTATAGCTCCATAATATAGTAATCATGATATATGGAATGAATTAGATACAAATTGTTATTATAGTTTTTTGTGAAATAAACTAGATATTTATTTTGACACTCGATATCAATTTTCTCGCGAAGAGAACTTTGATATTTTAAATTGATGGAAAAAGTACTCTACTACATATCGTATGCTTTTTATAATTTCACGTGATCTACTAACTCCTCTGGTTTCTACCGTAGCATTAGAGTCAGCTTTAATGTATGTGTACGTGTGTATGATGAATGAAGAGGAAGATTTGCACCTAATCTCGTGGAGGCACTCATTTGCATTAAAGATTGAAATGACGTCATGACAAGAGATCAACAACGAGAGGACGAAATGCTAGAAGAATTTAAAATTTTGGATGTTGAAGGCTAGATTTTCATTTAAATTTAGATATATTGTAATTTGAATTTTGAAATATTTTTTGAAAAGGTGACATGACACATGGTATGGAAAAATTATATAAAACCAGATAGAAAGAAAAAATTGTATTATAAACATGCAGACCTTGAAGTGACGATAGTACGTGGTCCCATGGATTTTACGACTCAGAATCATAGTAGTGGAAAGGTTGGCGTGCGTTATTACGATATATCAAGAATAGAAAAATTTTGAAGAGCGAAAGCGGAAAAGGTAATTTCTTCGAGTGTTTTTTCTGCTCTTGTCGGATTCAGAGGCCGTGCGGTCTGAGAAGATAATTCAGAATCTGTGTCAATGTTTTGAGGAGGAAGAGAAATTATCTGTATGCTTCATCATATAGAAAAATTTAATTCTTTTTCCTAAGTAGAGAGCTTTACTATACATCGTACATAGGATAATCGTTAAAATCTTATAAAGATATCGCGCCTTCTTTCTTTCAACTTCCACATTCCCATTCTACAACATCATTTGCTCTCTCTCCAAACCCGTTGTTGATCTGCCTTTTGTACAGCTTTGCGATGTCTTCGAGAAGATTCTTAATCTCCTTCAGATCTCATCTACGAGATTTCTAAGGGCTTCAACTGACACCTAGCGCCAATTAAGGGTGGATTTTAAAGAGTGGAACAAGATGAAGTATGATTCCAAGTTAACAAACTTCATTCTCCATGAAACAACATTGGTGAGGTAATCACAGGATTTTCATTCTTCTTCTTCTACATGAACGAGAAAAACTAAATTAGGGTGCAGTGAACTAGGCAAGGCTCCGCAAACTTGTTACGCCGGGTCAAACCCATGAACATGAAGTAGTTGGCAGCATTTGGATGTCTTTCAGTCTCTTCCACGAGGCCATTT